>OX439006.1:45267917-45568238 GCA_949316495.1 Amphiduros pacificus | reverse complement strand
CGATGTGGGTCACGTCATTGTACTTGTAGATCTCGCCGGGTCGGGTGGTCTCGATGTTTCCGCCCGCCTCGGCTGCCAAGTCTACGATCACGGATCCAGGCTTCATGGACTCAACCATTTCCTGCCAAAATCAAACTCTTAATCTAAGCACCAACATCTTCACACCTATAAACACGGCACAAATCGCAAGATATCTACAAAAATAAATATGTGTTCAAGGCCTTTTAATACAAGCAGAAATGGGTTCACATCAGAATTATCTATGTTTGCAAATACAAAATACTTGCGATATATCAAAATAATGGGTTCACATCAGTTACCTGAACTTTGTTTGCAAACAGTCTTCCCGATAGTCACCAGACCTTCAACGGACATTCGGTCCGGCAAAGATGACTTTTTTGCCGGACCGAAAACATTTTTACCGGACCGAAAAAAAGAAGAAAGAATATCAGCGTGCAAAATTAACAAGCCAGATACAAGCTTCCCAAACGGCGATATAATTAAAATCTTTGTTTTATTTTACACACAGAAATATTCTGACACGTGCCAGCAATAGTCCGCCTTCATTTAATAAGTTTAAAGTATGCACAAGTCAGAGAAAATGCAAGTTTAACCATTCGTAAATACGCGTGTAAGACACGAGGTCGTCATTACGAAAACCGGAAGTGACGGGGACAGGCTCTTATTTTTGGCGCGAAAATGATCGGTCGCTATTCATTCGCATTGAAAATATTAATGTATTGCGCAATGATGGATCCCTGACACTTCGTATTTACGTTTTACTTTAAAAATGACTGCCAGTCTTATCGAGGGATAAGTTTTGAGAAAAGTTAGAATTTTCACAAAATACATGTCGGACATGAGGTCCGACTACGGCGGAAAATATGCCGGACCGTGGCAAAAACTATCAGTCAGGACCGGCGGTCCGGCGGTTATCAGGAAGACTGTGCAAATACAAAATGCATTATAATGGTCAAAATATTATCAATCTATCAAAAAAATGGAGACAAGATAAGGATTATGGTCATCCTTTTTTTCATTTCAACCATGAAGTGTTCCTCTATCTAATGATTTAGCAATCAATTATGTGTTTAAATCTAGAGATATGTTGTTAATGCACTGATTCATTGTGCGGGTCATGTGGAGGCTGCAGTGGTTACCTTGGAGATGAGCACAGGGGCCTTCTTTCCAGGGATGAGAGCTGTAGAGATGAGGATGTCCACCTCCTTACACTGCTTGGCAAACAGGGCCATCTCCGCCTCTATGAACTCCTTGGACATCTGCTTGCCATAGCCTCCCGTTCCCTCCCCAGATTCCTGCAAATAAAATAAAGTAATCATAATCTCTTATTTCTCTATATTTCTCACTTTGTGGCTTAGTGACACCGTTATTGCACTATGATTTGTTATTTATGACCAATGAGAAATAGTTTTAAAAGGCTCTAATTATTTTTAATATATATTTTTATTTTATTGTCCAACCAAACTCCCTTCTCTCATCATATTATAGTTATTACCTATCATTTTATCATCACTATATTTTATGAACTTGTCTCTATCATCACCATTGTTAGTTAATCAACCAATTTGTATCTATTATATACTAATTTTGCAACATAACGTCTGTCTGTCTCGGAGCAAAACTTCACTGTTGGAGCCAGGAGACATCTGACAAATCTTCAATCTTTCTCCGTAAATAGTTCAAGAAAATATGGTTTGGACAAATCCAACTTTGATTTATTATAAATCCAGTCATATTTGACATAAACTCAAAACAGGCACTGATTTTCATGATGATTAACTGGCCAATCAATTATTCTGCAGCAGTTGATACTGACCTTGATAGAGACCTCGAGGAACTCAGCCCCCATGGACTGCACCTGTTCCCGCACTGCTTCCCTGGTGTCGAATGCCCTGACGATGGCGCCCATGTTCTTGGCAGTGCCGCATGCTGCCAGGCCAGCCACACCTCCTCCTATGACCAGCACCTTTGCTGGAGGCACTTTTCCTGCAGCTGTGATCTGACCTGCCAAAAGTGACAATTTTTTTTCTTTTTAATCTACAATGGAAATCTTGGTAGAAACTTAAACCTCAACATTTTTTTCAATTAAAAAAAAATTTAGAGTGATTTATTTGATGCTTCACCTGTGAAGAATCGTCCAAACTGATTGGCCGCTTCAACCACCGCCTTGTATCCCGAGATATTGGACATGGAGCTGAGAGCATCAAACACCTGAGCCCTGGAGATACGTGGCACACAGTCCATGGCAAACACGGTAGCATTCCTCTGAGCCAGTTGGTCCAGCAGATCCTTGTTCTGGGCCGGGTAGATAAAGCTGAACAGCGTGCCTTTCTCACGGATCTTGGACACTTCCTCCATGTTGGGGGCGAGCACTTTCAGCACGATATCTGAGCCGTACACATCTTGACCGGTAGTCACCTTGGCTCCTGCCGCTGCGTAGTCATCATTCAGGAACTTGGCCTCAATTCCAGCATTTTCTTCAATGTTCACCTGGAATCCTTTCTTGGTGAGAGTGGCAACGGCTGCCGGAACTAGAGCCACGCGCCTCTCATTAAGGAACGTCTCCTTGGGCACTCCGATGCTAAGCTGCTTGTACGGGATACCGGCGATCTTCTCATCAGGTTTGGCCTCCTGGAAGGATCGGGCCGTGGAGCGCAGTCCACGTGAACATTGCACTGAGAGTTTGTTGAGCTGACTGCCAAACTGGTCAACCAGAAGGGCTGCACGCTGTAGGCGGAACATGATGAACCACCCCTACACTCGCTGATCAGCCTGAAACAAGAAACACTCACTGATCAGCATGAAAAAATGAACACTTCCCCAATCAGCCTGAAACAATGAACACTTCCCAATCAGCCTGAAACAATGAACACTTCCCCAATCAGCCTGTAACAATGAACACTTCCCCAATCAGCCTGTAACAATGAACACTTCCCAATCAGCCTGAATCAATGAATACTTCCCCAATCAGCCTGAAACAATGAACACTTCACAATCAGCCTGAAACAATGAACACTCCCCCAATCAGTCTGAAACAATGAATACTTCCCCAATCAGCCTGTAACAATGAACACTTCCCCAATCAGCCTGAACCAATGAACACTTCCCAATCAGCATGAAACAATGAACACTTCCCAATCAGCCTGAAACAATGAACACTACCCCAATCAGCCTGAAACAATGAACACTACCCCAATCAGTCTGAAACAATGAACACTACCCCAATCAGCCTGAAACAATGAACACTACCCCAATCAGTCTGAAACAATGAACACTACCCCAATCAGTCTGAAACAATGAACACTACCCCAATCAGTCTGAAACAATGAACACTACCCCAATCAGTCTGAAACAATGAACACTACCCCAATCAGTCTGAAACAATGAACACTACCCCAATTAGTCTGAAACAATGAACACTACCCCAATCAACCTGAAACAATATGAACACTACCCCAATCAGCCTGAAACAATAAACACTCCTCCAATCAACCTGAAACAATGAACACTACCCCAATCAGTCTGAAACAATGAACACTCCTCCAATCAGCCTGAAACAATGAACACTACCCCAATCAGTCTGAAACAATGAACACTACCCCAATCAACCTGAAACAATGAACACTACCCCAATCAGCCTGTAACAATGAACACTTCCCCAATCAGCCTGAACCAATGAACACTTCCCAATCAGCCTGTAACAATGAACACTTCCCCAATCAGCCTGAAACAATGAACACTACCCCAATCAGCCTGAAACAATGAACACTCCTCCAATCAGCCTGAAACAATGAACACTACCCCAATCAGTCTGAAACAATGAACACTCCCCCAATCAGTCTGAAACAATGAATACTTCCCCAATCAGCCTGTAACAATGAACACTTCCCCAATCAGCCTGAACCAATGAACACTTCCCAATCAGCATGAAACAATGAACACTTCCCAATCAGCCTGAAACAATGAACACTACCCCAATCAGCCTGAAACAATGAACACTACCCCAATCAGTCTGAAACAATGAACACTACCCCAATCAGTCTGAAACAATGAACACTACCCCAATCAGTCTGAAACAATGAACACTACCCCAATCAGTCTGAAACAATGAACACTACCCCAATCAGTCTGAAACAATGAACACTACCCCAATCAGTCTGAAACAATGAACACTACCCCAATCAGTCTGAAACAATGAACACTACCCCAATCAACCTGAAACAATGAACACTACCCCAATCAGCCTGAAACAATAAACACTCCTCCAATCAACCTGAAACAATGAACACTACCCCAATCAGTCTGAAACAATGAACACTCCTCCAATCAGCCTGAAACAATGAACACTACCCCAATCAGTCTGAAACAATGAACACTACCCCAATCAACCTGAAACAATGAACACTACCCCAATCAGCCTGTAACAATGAACACTTCCCCAATCAGCCTGAACCAATGAACACTTCCCAATCAGCATGAAACAATGAACACTTCCCAATCAGCCTGAAACAATGAACACTACCCCAATCAGCCTGAAACAATGAACACTCCTCCAATCAGCCTGAAACAATGAACACTACCCCAATCAGTCTGAAACAATGAACACTACCCCAATCAGTCTGAAACAATGAACACTACCCCAATCAGTCTGAAACAATGAACACTACCCCAATCAACCTGAAACAATGAACACTCCTCCAATCAACCTGAAACAATGAACACTCCTCCAATCAGCCCGAAACAATAAACAATCACTGATCAGCCTGAAATAATAAGCATTCCCCGGGGCCATATTTTTGGTTTTTAGTGGCCCAAACTATCTTGATTTTTAGATATTTGTCTCATATCATGATCAATGGACTAGTAAATTTTGATTGGAACAAGTAACCTCCACTCAGACACTTGTCACTATACATCCTCATGTACAATGCTCTTTATTGTATCACACGTCCAATTATTCTTAGAAACTTCGGGCCATCACTTCTCATGCTCTGGTGGCCCAACTGGGCAACCAACATTTTTCTCTTTATGTCAAGGCCTGAAGTCCCCTATTAAATATTGAAGCCCCCACCCTCTTGTCAGTGGCTTGAATCCTGACAATAGCAAGCATAAACTGTGCCATGCATAGAGCCACATGTACTATTTCTTCTGGATTATTATTGGCTTGATTGTACATGACGCTTCAATGAAATAAATAACTATTTGATAATAACCCTCATAAATTAGGAACTGGTAAGAAAGTGATAGGATTTGATTAGTGCCCTACTTACTCACAGTTGCCTAGCAACCCAGAAGATCTGATTACTGCCCTACTTACTCACAGTTGCCTAGCAACCAAAAAGATCATCTCCTAGATGTCTGCTGATATTACATGAGTTTATGTAATTAACAACCAAGGATCAAAGGATCATCCTCCCAATGTTCCTGACATAACATAAGCTCATTTAACTCAATAGTGGGAGAATGGTGAGACTAAAAATCGGTACATATTCAACTATCAAATTCAAACTTTCAAGAAATCAAAATGTTCACCAGTTACACATACAAGTATCTGATCAGCTGAAACTGAATTTTAACAATATTCCTGCTCAATTTTAGCACAGAAATGTGCTCCATTCTAAGATTGCATAATCTCTTGCATGTTCAGATGCAGTATATAAACCATACAGAACAAAGTAGCATGAGAGCGCCATATAGACATGGGACACAGGTCAGACAGGGTGATTACTAAGTGGTTATATTCCAGCACCTCAATAACTATTTGTTGATTAGCCTTAAATAATAAACACCAACTGATTAGCCTAAAGAAACAATCACTTGCTGATCAGCAGGAGAAAAATCACATGCACTGATAAACACTTGCCGATCATTCAGAGACAATAAATTTATACTAGAAGCTGATCTGCCTCATAGAATTGTAAATCATATTAGGCCTTAATATTGGCAACTGGCCCAAATAGACTTCATATCTATTTAGTATTTACTTGCCCAAAGTGTAATACATTGAAATTAGTAACCTTGTGACCCCTGGATATTATGCAAGAGCTTTCTTAAGTTTCATTATTGTATCACATAATGTATATTATGCAACTGAATTATTAAGTTTTGCTATTATATTACATAATATATATTATGTAATTTAATCATATCTCCTATGCAAATCTACTTAGAACTGATAAGCACTGCTGGAGTAAGCCCCCAGACATAATAAACTACAATATAATAATAAACAACATTTCCAAACACAATCATAATAAAAAAAAATACTAGTTTTTTTTTCATTTAGATATATATTTTTGCCAATGAAAAAACATTTCATTGTGAAGTGGGGGGGTGTGGGTTTAATGGGTATTTCTTCATGATGCTTTCAAACATTCTTCAACCAAATTTTCACTTTTGATTTGATTATTGTCTTTTGTGATGTAAGAATTGCTCTTTCTTATTCAGCTAATTGTTTTCTCAACAGTATCAATGCAATTTTGCACCTTTAGACTACATAACATATATGAATAACAATCAGCCTTGAGGGCCCCATTATTTCTTGTTTACATTTACCATCCCAATGATTTTATTCCACCATTACCTCAGAATCGACACTTGACTGAGCTTTACTCCCTTTTGTGACATTCTCTTGTGATGCAACTTGTTAATGTAATCATTGTAATGATGTCATGCTGCTTAGATCATGAACTTTTGACCTTTTAATAACCATGGTTACAAATTCAGTATGAAGATACACTGGTACACAAAAAAGGTTAGTCCAGCAAATCAACAAAATTTTAGTGGACTACAGGTATGAGAGTAATTTCCAACAGAAAAGACCATTTCAAAAAGTTTAATGAAAAAAGATGCGAGAATTAGGACTGTGATCATTGATATTTTAACAAATCTAAATTGAAATAAATCCAAATTTGCTCAATTTCAAAAACAAAATGTTATCAATCAAGCTGACAAGTCGTTGGTTACAGAACTTAATATAAATTTGTTTAACCTCTTGATAAGCCCTTATCAGAAACTACTGCCTGTCCGACACTGTTTCATTATCTGTATTAAAACTAATTAAAGGCATAAGATCTTTTTTCAATGCATGGAGTAAGATTTTATCTAAATTAGTCTTGAATGTGTGTTACCTCTGCTGAGAAATCGCATATTTTATAGCTGCAAAGGAACATTTTAAGTTAAAATATCCTATTAATCAATATTTTTTACAACAAAACAAACAAATTGCATACAATGCCATTGTCAATGGGTACGAATATTTGAACGTTTCAGGGCTGTTCTTCCCAACAGTTTGACCAAGGCTTTGTCATTAACCTTTATTTAAAATAAATTTTATAAGTATATATCTGAAAACTGATAACCTTGAGAATGAAGATAAGCGGTTGTCATGTAGTAACTGTAACCATGAGACTGTGGGAATTGCATTCAATGATACGCGTGATTTCAGATATGTCTCTCAGTGCACATCCAGCAAGTCTTGTTTTTTTGTGTTCTTGAGATCTCGTGGCATATGCTTTGTACGCATTCAATTTTAATGACATGAAACCCTTCTAAAGCTTTAACTTTCAAGTGCATGTCAAACCCAACAATATGAACTACCGTCCAGTGACAAAGATACATACCAAAAATCCAAAGGGGTCGCGATTCAGAGCAGAAATGTTTGGAGAATCTGGCCGATCTCCTGGCCTGAGAGAAAGATGGCCGGTCAGTAAGCCGGTTTCTACCAATCAGATTTGTCAAATTGATCATGTGACTGACCTAGTTTTCTGTTGGAATTGACCTACTTTGATTGATCCATTTTTTGAGCATTTTGATTGGTTGAGTGACGCACATGAACGGCATAATTTTTATCCCTGTGATTGGCCTATAGTGAAATCTTCTTGTAGGGGTGTTGGATATTACAATAAAAAAATCAAATATTTTAATTCTGTTAATTGTTACTAATTGTTGAAAAAAATATACATGGTAATGCGTTATCATTTGATTTGATACAATTTTACCATTGCTATTGCAAAAATGCATTCTTTTCAGGAATAAGAAGACTGTGAGAAGACTACGTGGTTAAGTTGGAACAACCTTGCACCCCCTACGTCGGATGTATTTAAAGCAAGCCCTTCTTGACATCGTCATCTCTGAATGAAAAGCATGGCTGGTTCACTTGCAAAGTTCTCTAGGTTTCTGGCTAACTCTTCACTGAGCAAGCCACAGGCCACCGCTCCCGCAGTTGGAAATGTCTTGCAGACAAGAAACTGTGAGTATTTACAATTTTTCTGGCGTACTTTATATGACTGTAGCAGTTTTGGGGGGTACAGTAGGGTCTGCCGGTCTGCCATTTTGTGTCTGCTTGGGGTTCTGTCACTGAAGTATTCACTGTGCAATATGTATTCGGTCAAGGGTTTGTTTACTCACAATGCGACCACCCGCGGGCACCGGTCAGTAACGTATTGATTACAATCGTCTAGTCCCTGGCTAGACGTGTTACATAAGCTGTTATTGACTGAAAAACTGCATAGTGCACTGCAAACAAAGCCGTCGACACCTGTCCCCCCTCACCGGGCCCGGCCTGTAAATCGTATATGTATTTATTACACTGCACAAACGTGACAAAGCGATGATTACCCAATTAACAGTGCATAGACAAAACAAATTGACAGAATATAAACAAATGATAGCTACCTCATTAACAGGACAATAAAGATGGAGATAACCTAATTTAACAGAATATCAGATGAACCTGAGTACTGTGAGACCCCGGCTGTGAGAGCTATATTATTGCTGTATTTATGGTGTATTTTAAAACCAATTAAAACTAATTAGCAGTGAAATCCTTTGTATATCTGATGAAATTCATAAAGGCCATATTTTGCACACCACAACTGTGCATTCTTTGTTGATGTTGTGAAAGGAAAAAAAATAAATGTAATTTGAACCTACTTGAAAACTAGAAGGAGAATGAATATCTTAGTATCTGGTAGGAGACTAAATTCTGAGTAATAGAACTTGGAGAACCTAAAATTACCAACAGTTCATCGGGAGGAATTACAATTGTATGACCAATAAACTGTCAAATTTGTCAAAATACTAACACAGCCTTAATTACTTCTACGTGAATGTTTAGTTGTTTGGTTCAGACAGGGAAGATCCCTATTGTTATGAGGTCAAGGTTTGTGCATCACCATATATATGTCTGTCTCAGACTAAGATCCCTGTTGTTGTAGTTGCAGATGTTCCTGGGAAGCGTATTGAGGTGGCCAAACCTGTGGTGGAGCTGGATGGAGATGAGATGACGAGGATTATCTGGGCTAACATCAAGGAAAAGGTACAGCAAAACATTCTGACATATCTCCCTATATCTTTGATTGAGCTTCACTCTCATGACAGACCCTTGGGTAAAAATGTGGACATTTATATACCACTGATTCCATACAATGTTTGCTCATAGTGGTTGATAGTAACTGGCCAGGATTGGAACTGGGAATCCCTGGATCTCAAGGCAAATATTACCAGTTGAGCTATTTCATCCAGATATGGGTCATGAAAATGTTTCATAAAAAATGGTTAAAGTTAAGATTCTGTGCTGAGGAACAGGAATGAGGAACAGGAATGGAGAGGAAAGCTTTCCTCCTGTACAGTTATTGGTCAATTTGTTTTAGTTGAGTGATTGTTGCATAACCATGACAACCTTTGATTGCCCATACATATTATTAGAATATGGTATATTGGACCAGTTTCAATTGGATCCAGTTAGAAAATGTCTCACTTTGCCAATATCAATGTCTAATATCTATAATATAATATAACAGTTAGTGGAAAACATTCAACATAGAATAGACACATTACTGGTCAGTGTGTGCACATGACAAAGTAAAAGATAAAGCTTGTAAATTTGATAAAAATTCTTATCAAGACAGGATAAAGAAATAAGAAAAAAAAGTTAGCTAGAAACAATTGTCTTATCATAGTTGTTCTCTCTGTCTTGTAGAATTTTTGAGAAAAAAAACCTTATCTGTAGCACTTGAAGGAATGACAAAAAACAGGACTCCAAGTTATAATATCAGTGAAACACCTTAAAGTTAAGAGGACCGAAGTGATCTTTGCTAGGAAATACTGTAGAATATGTCACCATTCTGCTGCAGAATGGTGACATATTCTAAAAAATAGATATTCTTTATGCAGAATTTCTGCATAAAGAATATCTATTTTTGGCTAAAAAAAAAAATTGATTCACTATTTAAGAACATCAGATTTATTATATAGAACATAAGTCATCTTACCTGAAAGTTTTTTTTTTTTTTTCAAATTTCTAAGCTTGAGAGCTTCTCTGTATATTTGTCGAAGCTGACAACTGTTGGAGAAAATTATTTTCTCTTTCTTGCAAAGAATCACTGAAAAGAATTAGATCACTGCCAGTGCAGTAACATCCAAAGGGTTAATCAAGTTACAAGCAGCATAGTGTATAGCTGGTTGTTTTCAGGAACTCTCTGACGTCAGAAATACCTTGCTCCCTCCATCATCTCACACAGGAGATGAGACCAATAGCTTGAAAGAGGGGGTTAACATACTTCTGGTATTATCAAAATGTTTTTTCCTGGGAGAATAAGATAATTTCAGTCTTTAAGAAGTGCTTAGCAACCACAAAGAAATTCTTGGTTATGTTGCTGACATGCTGAAGTAAAAGTTTTGGGAGGTGCAGTTAAATAACATTATACATCAGACTTCGAGCAAAGTGAAAGTATATTGAAGTCAAGGGGAAAAACTGCCTTCATATTTAGGTCACTCAGAAAAGATGAAAGAAGTGCAGCCAGTCAATGAACATAGTAAATAGTAGGTGGACAAGGTCAAGTTGAAACATTCAAGTTCACACCGGCAACAAATATATCCCTGCAGATAAATGGTTTGTTTGTCTGAGATTTTTTTCAGCTTTGCTAAGTTATTATTAGGGTAGTTGAGATGAGTTTTTAGGTAGACGACATAGTCCAAGGCATGCCATCTTCTCAGACCACTTGCAGGCTTTATTCCTCCTGCAGCAGCAAGTTAACTCAGTTGTAACTCAGTTTAACACGGATCGGCTTAGGATAAATACAAATGATTGAATGCTCGCTGTTAATGAGAAAATATCAACAGAAGTGCATCATAAAGAATGATTCAAGTTGATCCAGCATTTTGGTTGTGATTTTGGTTTCTTTAAAAGTGATGGGAACAAACCAAAAAATATCATTATTAGCAATAACTGCCTATCAATGTCCACCTGAATTTATAACTTAAAGGTGCAGATATTGTGTTTCAGGTGGGTGAAATAAAAGTTAATTTTTAAATGACATTGAAAGTGAACAGTCAAGAAAGGTGCATAGTAAATAACCGAATATTGGCTATCAGTTACAGTCGAAACCGGTTTATCTTCATTTTGCTAATCGGATAGTGTTCACTGATAATATGTGTGGACATTCCCCAGTGGACAGCTGCACTGAAGGCATTATCTTCATGTCATATACTGACAACGAAACAAACATTGTGATGTGTGTCAAGGGCTGGGAAAACGCTTGAATAGTTGAATAATTATGGTGATAACAGTTGTAGAACATTGATTTTGCACCCTGATAGAAATTGCACCCTGATAGAACTAGTTCTTAACCATCACCTTCAAGAAATTAATTTCAATCATAGCTTGATCCATTCTTAAAGTAATATTTGAGGGGTCAAATAAAGGTAATGAGACAACAAAAAATGGATATCACCTGACGGCTTAATGAACACATTGAGCAATGTTGATTTTGCAAAATGTCCAACATAAAAAGGGCAATAGAGATAACCTTGTTTTATAATAAGATTGTGGTATATTATATACTTGATACAGTCTGACACAGCATTAATCCTGTGAGCCTGGCCTTAAAACCATTAAAGTGCATAGTGTAGTCATATTGACGGCCAAGAATTATTATTTGGCAGCCATCTCCATTAAAAGCCTTCATCTGTCTGAGCCAAGATTAACCTCGAAACATACTGTGCATTAAAACCATCAAAGTATCTGTTGTCAATAGAGATGACTTTGTTTCAGACTACTAGGTCATAATATTAAGTGGAGCACCAAGTTATTTGGATTCCTATTACCATTCAGTTATCACAATCCTTCTCTTTCCATACCAAACACAGAAAAAAAAACATTGACTGTCATAATGGCCAATGTAGCATATTACAGATTAAGTTCTTAGATCAATACAAGGCACCAGATGAAGCATTTCTTTGTGCACCTCTCCCTGTTCTATCTTGCTTGTATATTTTTTCCCCAGTGCTGATTAGGATTTTGATATCTTCAGCTATCTGAAGCAATGACCTTGCCGCTGATGTGTGTGACCTAGCACAGTAGCACAGTGATCAGAGTTGTAGGCAAGGAGTGTGCCTGCTCTGCCCGCCCGCTCTGCCCGCCCGCTCTGCCCGCCTCATGGGACTCAGGTGTATTAGACTCTGCCTCCCCGCACTCGTGATCACTCTACTGCAGAAATCAATACTGCTTATCACGTTACGACAACCTGGTAGTGGAGTGCCAGAAATATTTTTAACCTATTTCCGTAAAATATTTCCTTTCAATATTTGGATTGAATGTTCTTTATTGAATATTCAGGGTAAAGAGGCATAGACATGTGTATCAATGTAGAGCCAGGTGGGATGTTGGAATCGTCATGATTATAAATGGCCTGTAGAAGGTACACTGAAAAGACTAGGTCAATGTTGATTGAATATTGAAGAGCTGCCCCTTGAAAGGTCTCGCTGATTGATGGCACGTCTCTGCATGTTAAAGCAGCTGTGCTGGTCTAAAGTGATTTTAGTCTTTATTTTCCTATTGGGGACAAGATATTTTGATGGCCACATTTCACCAGGTTTACAAAAATATATGGTTCAATTTCATCATGTTATTTCTACATTAGGTTCTCTTACTCTGCAATAATTTTGTGTTACATCACATTTCACCAGATTTGTTCTTCATTTGGTTACATTTCACTTTGCTTATTCTACATAAGGTTATATTTCACCAGATTAATTTTATGTTATATTATATTTCACCAGGTTAATTCTGTGTTACATTATAGTTCACTAGATTTTCTCATTATAAGCTTGTATTTCACAAGGTTAATTCATTGCTACATTATATTTCAATAGCTTAACTCTAATTTCGAATTCAGGATCTTCATGTTATGATTGCAATTGTGGATCAGTTGATTAATGATGTTTGACCATTATTTAATTATCAGAATGACATCTTATATTTATTAAGATCTGCAATACATTATATCTTGTGCCCGAATGCATCAGAATACACTACACCAATAAACTCCTACCATTTAAATGTATAAAGGAATAATCCTTTAATTTGGTGTGTCAAAAGTTGATGTTCAAATGAACTTCATGGTACATTGAGTTTTAAGAGTAAAAAGATAAGTTGCAATTAGAGATAGAAGTTGCACTCTTAGCAGAGATCTTTGTTAAGTAACAGCTGCACAGTATGTGCACACACAGGGAGCATGAACTCTTTATAAGCCCAGATTAGGCTCTCAAGTGGGTTAGCACGGTTTGGTGTAATTCTGTCTCAATTCACAGAACATGAAACATATTGCCATACTTGCATGATGTCTTGCTTGACTTACTATTTTACTCACTGTATTATTCTACATTGTCCTAATGAGTACGTACACATTTAAGGCAAATATGTCTATAATCCAGTTATGATTTTTGAAGTGTTTTTTTCAAAATCACTGCTTAATTCCTTTCAACCAAGGTCTGAAACAGGAAATAAATTAAGTTCAGAATGGTGCATACTGGTAATGGTTTTAATTTGAAAGAAACAATCAGACCATTATCACTATATCTGCTACAAGTAGGTCTTGTCATGAAATAACTGAAATAATTTTGAAATTGACGTAAACCTAAACAAATATTCTGAAAAATTGTAATTTACATTTTATTTTTGCAATGGAAATTTTACTAATGTCCCAGTCTTTTGTCCTTAAAAATTATTTCCTGGTCCACTGACTGAATTGAAGGACTATTCTTCCTTTGCAATATGTGTTTCACGAAGATGTTTGATGTTTTTTATTTGCAGTTGATCTTTCCCTATGTCAATGTAGACTGCAAGTATTACGATCTGGGGTTGCCCTACCGTGACGCCACAGATGACCAGGTGACCATCGACTCTGCCCTGGCCATCAAGGAGCACAGCGTGGGCATCAAGTGCGCCACCATCACGCCAGACGAGGAGCGTGTAGAGGGTGAGTATGGTGCCCAGCAAACTGCAGCCTCAAGGCCTAATAAAAAAAGAATAAAGCTGTCCCCGTTTGTTTTGACTAAAGAATCTTTCTAGTCATGTTTTGTACATTATCAGAGGCAAGATTATAAACACCGAAAATAACAGGATGAGAGGATTGTTATGTGATAATGATGTGTTTTGCAGAGTTCAAGCTGAAGAAGATGTGGCTGAGCCCGAACGGTACCATCCGTAACATTCTGGGAGGCACCGTGTTCCGTGAGCCCATCATCTGCAAAACCATCCCACGTCTTGTCCCAGGCTGGACGCAGTCTATTGTCATTGGTCGTCACGCCCACGGAGACCAGGTAGGGGATGCACAATAGTATAATGAAATAAGCAGCTAGTTTGAGAAGGAAAATATGTTGAAATAAGCAGCAAGTACAATGAGAGAAATATGCTAAATGAGTACTTGGAACAATATGATAAAATAACCTTTTGATAAAGGAATAAAATAATCTGCAAGTTTTACTTGATTGAATATTTAATCACCTTGAGAGAAAAAAAAATAAGAATTTCACCATGATGTGGATAAACTCTTGCTGAGCATGAAATGGTTTTGTGTTTCAGTACAAGGCTACAGACTTTGTAGTCCCAGGCAATGGCAAAGCAGAGTTGGTGTTCACAGACAACAGTGGCAAGGAGAACCGTATGCAAATGTTCGAGTTCAAAGATGGCGGTGGCGTGATCATGGGCATGTACAATACTGATGAGGTCAGCAAAGGCCTTTTATTACCCTCGCTATATCACAGAATGTTTTTTCATTTTCTTTTTTTACTTTTCTTTTTTTTTTTTTAATTAAAAAAAAAAAATTTGGGTGTACGCTTTTGACATAGAATATATTTCTTGCCATTCAGAAATCTAAGGATGATTGACAAGGTATCCCAATACATGATATAGCCAACTGAGTTAATGCTGCTTGGAGTGCAAGAATGACACAAAGCACTAACCGATTCACATAGATAATAAGTCAATAATTGTGAAAACTTTTCCCGTCCTATGCAGTTACTCATAGTAAGTTCCAAATGAGGAATAACATGATGTGTTGTGAGCTGTCACTTATCCCATTGATTTTGTTTGCAGTCTATCCGGGGATTCGCCCACAGTTGTTTCCAGTATGCCATCAAGAAGGGCTGGCCACTCTACATGAGCACCAAGAACACAATCCTCAAGAGATACGACGGCCGCTTCAAGGACATCTTCCAGGAAATCTATGAAAGGTAACATTTGTTGACTTCAAACTTCAAGATTCTTATAAAGAACAAAAAAGCATGGTCCTATGAAATATTTTTTTTGGAATGAGAATGTTCTAATTTGGAAAAAAAAACATTTAGATACAAAAAGACACATTTTCTTAGGTTTTATATAAAAAATGAGTCATTTTTTCTTACCTATAAGATATCAAATATAAAAAATCATAATAAGACTTTTGGCTTGTGTTTTCAGCACGTACGTGAAGGACTTTGAGTCAGCGGGTATCTGGTACGAACACCGCCTCATTGACGACATGGTGGCCCAGGGCCTCAAGTCCACTGGAGGCTTTGTGTGGGCCTGCAAGAACTACGACGGAGATGTCCAGTCCGATGTCGTAGCACAAGGTCATTATTGCACCGTTACCCTTTAGCAGAGCTGCTGTGATATTTTACAATTTGGACTGTTTACATTTTATGAATTAGTTACTTCCTTTTATTGATATAAATGGTTTTGCAATGGTTGATATATTTTTTGCAGGGTATGGATCCCTGGGTCTGATGACATCTGTTCTCATGTGCCCGGATGGTAAGACCATTGAGGCCGAGGCTGCTCACGGCACTGTGACACGCCACTACAGGGAACACCAAAAGGTACAAAGCTATCATGATTTAAAATGTTAGGTTATCCCATTCACAATGGCAGAGAGTTTAATGATTAATCTATTAAATTACCTCGCTATCACAACAACCCTCATTTAACATGCGTAACTAATGTTCTGTGATGGATGTTATCAGATAAGGAAAAGGAGGTAATGACTAATTAATGTAGTTGCCAGACATTAAGAAAAGGTGTTCTTTGTTTTCAGGGAAATGCCACCAGTACCAACCCCATAGCCAGCATCTTTGCCTGGACGAGAGGCCTGGAGCACAGAGCCAACCTGGACGGAAACCCAGATCTCGCCCGGTAATATTATATTATTTGCTATGATTTATGCATTCAAGTCAGATTGGAGAGAAAGTATTGACATTTTCCTGTGTGTATTTGACTTGTATATATGTTGTCTATGCTGGTGTGTTTCAGTTTCTGTACAACTCTGGAGCAAGCATGTGTGGACACAGTGGACGGAGGTAAAATGACCAAGGATCTTGCAGGATGTATATATGGCATCAAGAAGTAAGTAATATAAAAACAATCCAGTTATACCAATAAAACAGAAAAGCACCAACACATTTATTCCTGAGGAAAAGCACATAGTTAAATCCCTACTAAGTCTTATTCCTTGATTAGAATATTTGTATTTTTTAATTTATTTCGTAATTTTTTTTTTATTATTATTTTTTTTAGTTTTATTTGTGCACAGGTATTGTATTTCACTGGGTAAAGATCAAGTCTTGTCAATACAATGAAAGTGTTGATATTTTTTATGTGAAAAAGACAAACTCTCCCAAAATTTTTTTGATGATTATGAACTTTTTTGTTCAGTTGTAATGGTAAACATGTTTTTGTTTTTTTTAAGTTTGATGTTTGTAATTAGTAATTGTGATCTCTGCCTTTTTTCCAGTGTAAAGCCTGAACAATATTTATACACAGACGACTTCTTGGAGGCCATTCGTGAAGAAATAGAGCGCAAAATGACTGCCTAAGATGACAGACAATTAGGAATGTTATAGTGAAATAGGGCAGCATCATACTCATTTGTTATCACATGATTGGCTGGCCAGGCTTGTCATGTGACTGTTCTGATAAGTTAAGTCATGTGACCAGGATTTAAGGCAATGTAAATCATGATAGTAATCAGTTTAAAATTGAATTTTAACTCTTGACTTTGTCCATGTGATCTCAATATTGCCATGGTTGCCTAAATCCATGAATTTGTCTCTTTACTGATCATTTCAAGACAGGTGACCCTTTTGAGATAAAGATCTGAAAGTCTGAGAGCAAGTGAAACCATATTGTTTATCTTTAAATATCTGTTAATGGTTTAAATATGCAATTTTATTTTACAGAATATGTTGATGGACATATATAAATATGAAATGCATATCATTAAATCTGTGTTTTGTAGAGTACCAAGTTTTAAGATACACCAGGGTTTACCATCACGAATAATTATATTATAAATATCTACCAACACATGTACAGAGATGAAAGATATTGTATGTACAAACGGGTTAATAAAAGTCCCAAACTCATTCTATGTTTGTATAATTTTCTTTGCATGTTTGTCACAATGTCATCATTTTTTGTAACACGGATGGTTCCTTTTTTGACAACCATTGCCGACAGTTGTGCTAAAAAAAATCGTTCATATACCAAGTTAAATGATTTTAAAAGATGAATCAAGATAATATTTCATTTTGTGTTTTTTTTTGTTTATTTTAATTTTTGTTTTGTTTGTTGTAATTTTTGTTTTGTTTATTTTATTTTTTGTTCTGTTTGTTGCAAGTTTTGTTTTGTTTGTTATTTTTTTCCCATCCGTGTTACATGTGGAGCACCACTTTTTCTTTTTTATAAAATCTGAAGTTATCACTGAGTTGTCAAGGAGGCCGCCATTTTTGAATAATATCACAAATATTAGCCAATGAGCATCAAGATAATAAATGAATACATAATATGCATATTTGATTGGCCAAAATTATCATTTGGTAAATTCTGTTCTGGAAAAAGATTTAAAGGATCATTTATGAAGCAATTTGCAGGCATTTACAGCTGCAGAGTTCCAGGATTGTTAAAAAACATTCAGTAGTGAACAATCCCAAAACACAAAGACAGATTTATTGGGAAACAAGATTTTAAAAAAGGAACTAGTGTCTCATCCCTAATTAAGCTTATGCTATTTATTTTTCATTATTCCAATATAAACAATAATTTTGATGGGCAGGACAACAAAAGTGATGAATTTGTTCTCCATGTATTTTGTTTGTTTGTTTGGGGTTTTACATCACTTTCAACATTATTTCAGTCATTTCATGATGAAACCTACTTGTAGCAGATATAGTGCTGCCTCACTGAATTATCATGTTGAAGGTCCTTGACATGACAACCCACCCGATCACAGATTTACAAGGACAACAGGTTAACCCTTTGGCACAGGCCTCAGATTGTGTGAAAATGTATCATTAATTCCATCTCGGCACAGCTAGGGGTCAAACCCAAGACCTTTGGATTACCACAGAGGAACTGGTGCTAATAAAATATTAATAAATACATCATTGCTTAACATGTTTAAATCTAAAAATATACGAGTTAAGATAAAGATATCCTAAGTCTTAGGTAGATACAATGCCTTTGAAATAAAATGAAATGTCTAATTGCATAACATCCAAGTTTTCTTCTTCTGTCAAACAATGATGGCAAGATATACATACAATCTACAAGAAATTTACAAAGAATAAAGAACAGAAAACAGCCTAAGGATAATTAGATTATAATATAAAACACTCCAAATAAATATACGACTCAAAAAGAAATGAAAGTTGTCAAATATGGCAGGGAACACGTATTGGCTAAAATTAACTAATACTGTCTATATCTGTTGAAATGACACTTGATAGGTTGAAAATTATGTTCTTTCATTTTTTCTTGTGAATCCCAATTAGAAATCTGTCAGAACAATTGTGTTATATCTCTAAAGAATTTTAAATTGAACAAGTATGCAGATTTCACTGTTTAAGATATGTTAGAAACATCACAAATCTTGACATATATGACATATATATACATATTGCTAAATTAAACTTCAAAATGAAGATTTCTTCTTCAGCCTTCAAAAAATAAATACTTGTCCCAACCAGGATTTGAACCCCAGACCTTTAGGATGGGAGACAGATGTCTTACCCTCTGAGCCATGCTGAAAAATATAATTTGACCTTCTCACTGGTAAATCACACAAATAGTCAACATCTTTATCACTCTATCAAGTTATTTTATAAAGATAGATATTCAGTAATTTCACACAGCAGCCAAAGTTAAATTCACAGACTAAAATATTCCAAAAAAATATGTCTAAGATGATATCAAAAGTAATGCAAATAGATCAAAAGATAGAAGATCGCTCATAACATTAATCAAGATGGCCGAATGCTGGTTGAGAATATGCTTGATTTCTCTTATGGATAGTACACTTCATGATACTAACAAAGAGAATTCTTTCTTTGACAACCATTGCCAATCTGTGTTACAAACAAGAAAAGGTGGTGTTCCATATGTAAAACATATGGAAAAAATAAACAACCAAATCAAATAGTACAAAAACAAAGGACCATCTGTGTTACAAACACACACACATAGATGCCTGTTTATTTTTAAACTCTTGGGAAAAATGTAAATGTCAAAGAAATTTCAACCGATCAATTTCCTAATAAAACAAGAGAAATGCTGCTCATTGATTTCTATGTGCATCTGATAATATTCTAATGTGGAGGAGTGCATACAAAGTTGGACAAAGGTGACGCTGTAAATGTGGATAGTTTGCATGTGCCTCTGGACTGAGATAATATTTACATGCTCTCGGCTCTGGTGGACAGTATCAAAGAACCTGAATCAACTATGAAAGTTAATCATTTATCAGAAAATAATCAATTTGTAAGTTGTGCATATCTAAATTCTCACTCTTTATATAATGCCAAAACATAATCTTAGGTGAAACTGTTGACAAATAAAATGTCCACAGAGCAAATGCTAGCTGATAGACTATAACTTACATGTCGCCCTCTGGTGGAGTTTGAATTTTCAAGACAAGCCACACTTTAATATTTTGTTACGAGAAAGATAAATATTTGTATTGTTCTTCAAAATATCACTTAAATTATCCTCATTCGATATATATTATTTGTGAATTTCGCAGATGAGACATTAAAAATGGTTGTCGGAGGTCGGCCCTCATTTATGACCAACCGAACAAGAAAACGTCATTTGCTGCTGAGAACTCTGGGTGATATTTGGGG
The DNA here is from genome assembly GCA_949316495.1 of Amphiduros pacificus. NCBI lineage: Eukaryota > Metazoa > Annelida > Polychaeta > Phyllodocida > Hesionidae > Amphiduros > Amphiduros pacificus. Next base: position 45,547,781 of record OX439006.1, on the reverse strand, counting down.
ACCATTAAATACACAAAATCTCGAAATGGCAGACACAATTCAACAACTCGCAGAGTATAAATTACAACTCCAACAGGTATTTATGTTCCCACTTACCATACTTATAGTGAGGAAGTTAATTGGTATTCAAAAGATTTGTTTGGTCTTATCAAATGTGTCTTGACCAGTGTTTCAGACCCGAGTGGAGTAAATTTAGACATCATATCTGTCCCATGCACAAACAAAGTTTGTCTTGCTGCTGACCTAAATCATGAGGCTTATTCAAGTTATTGTATTCGGTATTGTTATGTCAGTCAGAAATGTCTGACAGTGACACCTCATAGATTTTGGGGCTTTTGGGATAGAAATGTTTGAACAGAAATGCTTGCTTGTTCATACCAGATAATATTAAACTTGGGTTTATATCACAAAACTTTGTTATTTTAAAGTTTTAATAATGACATTTCGCTGATGTTAGCAGGAATCAGTTTTGGTATATTGACGGGTCCAGAAATGGACGTTGAACGGGGTGTTCAATGAAACAAATTTCACATTTATATTGTGTGGTATATTTTCTTATTCTTTGGCTTATCACACAACATGTGTGACGTCACACTCGAACAGGCCACTTTGTGTTGAACAAGCCAAGTGGCAAACGCGTCACGTACCGCATACAACAAGCCAAGTCATGACGAGGGCCATGGCATGGGCCATTCAAAGCATGGCTGCTATTAGTCAGAATGCCTATAAATGTGTAACAGTTCTATAATCATAAATTGGGTTTACATTCTAACCAACCAATCTTGTGTGAGTGAGTGGATTGTGTGAGTTTACTCTGTTATGTGTTGGTGTGGATAAATTAACCAATCAGTCTTAGGTATAAAATGTGTGAAAATGATCAACCAATCAGAAAAATCTACCTGGCTTGAGGAAAAAGAGGGTCACACATGTGCAGTGGTCCATACCCATCTGCTCGGAGGATTGAGACCCCAGTCCAAGTGTAAATTATATATCAGTATGTCTAACTCTCAAGCTGATTCTGTGAAGCATATATGACTGCAGACATATCATCTGTGCTGTACTTGAACTTAAACCTTGCTTGTTAATGATAAAGCTCCATAAATCATGAGAATTGCTTGATCTGAGCCATTGCATCAGCAAAACTTGCATCTCATGGCGAGGGTTTCTAATGACATCTTAATACTCAAATCATTGTTTGCATGAGCAGAGCTCAAAGTTCAAGACCTAATCCATCACGTTTCAGAATATTTGACTTTTTGTTGTTCTTTCATGTATTTATTTTAGAAAAATTGGTCATTTTGAATGATAAGGTAACTGGCAAGTTTTGGTGTGAATTTTGATCTTACAATAAATTTTGTTATTTTATTTATTTTTCCATGAACAGTGTTTCCTTTGTAGAATATTCTAAAATTGTCTTACATATACATGATTTCTTACATTTGTAGGTAGAAGCAGCATTAACAACAGACCCAGAAAATGAGGATTTACAAAAGTTGAAACATGACTTAGAGGTAGGTATCAGGAAAAACAGAAGAAATATCAAAGGGCATTGTTCTCTGCAGAGATATATTATGCGTATAAAACATATAATAGGGCTTGAGGCGGGTCAGGAGGACATTTAAATACAGATGGTATTAAATTTGGGTTTGGACAGAAGTTGGAGAGGTCTAAAATAATTTTAAACAAGCAGATATGAAATATCAAAAGTAAATTGACTCTTTTTCTTTGAGCCAAATAAAATAGAAATGTTGAAATTCAACTTTTCGCTGTCTAATAAAATCAATAAATATATATTTAAGGGATTAGATATCAATTATATAAATTCATACATTAAACACATATCCATATGGACAAAATTTGGGGCCATGAAATAGTAATATATATGTTTAAACGATTATTTGCCAAAGAAGCCAGCCACCTTGAGTAAAATAATTATTTAAAACACGTTGACAGGAAGTGTTAGCACTGACAACACAGCTCGTGGTCAGTCAGCAAACAACAGAAGAATCAGACACTGGGCACAGCAACAGCACATTGCCCCAGGATCTATATACAGATAGCACCGCCACCCCGGCAGAACATAGTACCACTCAGGAAGCCAGCCACAGCTGGAAAGTGGGCGACAGCTGTAATGCACTCTACTCTGAGGACCAGCAGTAAGTTAGATGGATATTTTGGCCAATTCTATTTACTATCTTCTCTCTGTTTTTTTTCTAAAATCAAGAATTTGAACATTTTCCTATCTTCCTTATTACGTCCATTGTACATTACATTTAACAGCATTGATTATGGTGATAGTTGGAAGAATGTTTGACCAAAGTTAGTAAATGGCAGTTTATACTTCATGCATTTACCTTATAACAGTAGATATTGTCTAATGTTCTCCATTTTTAGCAAACACTGTAGCAGACACATGATGGTAAACAATAAGCAATGAATAACCAAAAAAAAATGAGTGCAATTGTCAGTTATAGATATTATGTGTACTTTGTAGGTATTATGAGGCCGTGATTGATGAGATATTAGAGGACGGTACCTGTACAGTGACGTTTGACAGCTATGGCAACACAGATGTGACTACGGTGAGTGCAGACCGTGGCTCGAGGCATCTAATCTGTTAGGCCAGAGTAGGGACTTCTCACTCCCCTAGAACTTACAGGACTATTCTTCTTTGCAACAAAATATCTTTTTAAACATTGCAGAAATTCAAAATGAGTATGATTGGTATAAATTCTGAAATGATGAGAGGAAACATTTTGTGTCAAGAATAGATGATATTGGTACTAATTTTATATGGAGCCATTATTTGTTTTGTGCTACTTTTTGCAGTTTATCATTTATGATGACGTTCTTTCAAGTAGAAAGTGCCAAACATACTGATTTGATTTTCTATAAGTTCATTTAATAATCATGTAAAATTAGGACTTGTAAGCAAGTAATGCTGTAGTCTTATGAGGGGAGTGTAGCTTAGAGAGATACTGTTGAGAACAGGTTAAAGGCTGTGTTGGTCTTACTTTCAGGAAAGGTGGACGACTAGAGTGCCACTCGGTGTTCCAGACAGGTTGTATGGAGTGTTCTGTACTCTGTCACCACACTCCACTTCAGTTTGACAATGTTCCATCTAACTTTAAAAAAGAAAAGAAAAACTGGTAACACGAAACTGGGAGAGAAAAATCAATGGAAATAATTCAGAGATATTTTTCATAAGATATGGTACAAACAACAAAATTGATCTTCATCTATGATAATACAAATTTGATTAAACATGAAATTAAACATACTATGAAAAATGACATGAACAGGATAATTTACATTTCCTAAATTGTTGAAAACACTTGAATTTGGTTGAAGATTTGGGAGATTTGCATTTGTAGGTGGAAACTCGGTGAAGGTTATGTGTAGATTCTCAGCCTTCCTCTCTCCCATATTATACACTTAGTCAATGGTAAGATGAGTTTCAAACACAAAACGTTTCATTATTCGCAAACAACTGTAGCCTTTATGTGTGTCATTTATGAGTATTATTTTGTGACATTGCCAACCAGTCGTTTTGAATTCATGGATAAATAGACTACATTTTGAGTTTCTAAATATTAAACAATTTTAAAATGAAACTAGATTTGGAATGAAATAAACTTGAAACATGAAGCAAATAGTGTTGTACACAGCAACATCTCACCAACTTGTCGACCAGATTATTATTTTTATGTGTTATGGGTGGGTATATTTTGTAATGCAAGATTTTTCCATCATGAACTTGTAGGCTGATCAGATGTTACTTTTAGACAATATATCTGCTATCTTTATATAGCTTAGCAATCCATGAAATGAGAGTGTAATATTGTTGTGGTTCTGTGTTTTGCTGCTAGGTGTCGCAACTGCGACCACTGGAAAACAGTGCAGAGAAGCACTTGTCCGACGGTCAGGGAGGTCCCGACTCCAAAAAACCTAAGACCAAGTAAGTCTTCTAATCTCAGCACAAATTAATTGGAGATTTAATAAGACCCAAGTATACTCTATTATAAGAAGTAAGATTTTTATGACAGATGACACACCCGTTACATTTTAAAATTTAAACAAAAAAACATTATGGCAGTTTGGAATTGGTGAGTTAATATAAGCATGAATGATAATTAAAATAGTCAAATGTAGTTTTATAAAAAGGAAATTACTTATTTTCTGTGAGAAAAGATTATGTTAAAAAGATAATAATTAGAGATGAAATTGAGCAAGATGGCACTGATGTGACAGGAATAGGAGTTGATTTGGAATATTTGCAAGTAATAGAATGAAGTTGAAACGTGAGGTGATATGATTTTCAGGAAGGATATGATGCTGGCACAGAGAGAATACAAACGCAAGAAGAACCAGAAGAAAGCTCAGAGACAGAAACAGCTGGAAGAGGAACGAGAAACAGAAAAAAATAAATGGATTGACTTCAATTCAAAGGTGAGAAAAATCCAAATAAATTAAAGAAACAATTTCTGTTGTAAATTTTACAGTATGCGACAAGGAGAAATGTTTCTGATAAACTTGTGTATGATTTTGTAGGCATTTTCTAAGACGAATAAAGGTCGTGTAAAGAAGAGCATATTCGCCACCCCAGACAGTGTATCAGGTCGTGTGGGTGTGGGTACGTGTGGTACAGGTGGTGCCCCCATGACCTCGTATGCGCAGCAGGAGAAGTACATGAAGAAATAGCAAAGCTGAGAGTGAATGAGAAAACTGCATGAATGAGAATTACTAAAAATGTGGCTGGGAAAGCAGACAGGAGACCAGGGAATGTGAACGCGATGGACAATAGACTTTGATGGATTTTATCCATTTTAGATTTTATGCACAAAAAACTGATGAGATATAGTTCGTGTATGATGGAAATTATTTCTGACCTGCTTTAAATAGAAATGTTTGAAACGTCCAAGACATTTTAGGCAATTTATTTAGACATATTGTGGATATAAAGTGGCTAGGGTCTTTTTGTGAAATTTAGATCCCCCTTATTCTTTTGGAGACAATACAGATGTGCATATCTCAGTTGTGAAAGAAAGGTTCTTGTGAATAGAGGGTTATTAGATATCATCCACCATTTATTTTCAAGTAAACCCGTGTGTTGGTCTTGTTCATGTTAGGGTGTGACGAACGCGTAGCCTAAGAATCCGTTTTTAAGTTGATTCTCATGGTCTTAGATATTCTTTGTCCCATTCAAGTATTTTCAAATGTGAAAGTGGAACTTTTTATGTGTGGCTGTGTGACAAATTAAGAAAATGTTTCATAATGTTTAATAAAGGGTTGGCATTAATGCTAATCAGAGATATCCTGCTCCATCGTTTGTCAGATCTCGTGGTAATATACATTTTTAGAGCTGTACTACGTCGTATCATTAAGACAGGTAACAGACAGGCTAAGACAGGTAACAAACCCAGGAAACTAACCCAGCCTTTTAATTTTCAGAATCAATACCCAAATCAGGTTTTCTTCTCCACTGTCTGGGACTTTTAATACAAATTGAATATATTACAAGAATGTGCTTTTAAATTTTGGCTATTTTATTATTATTTTTTTAATTTTCCTCTATGAGCAATGCTGATTAAGAAGAGGTGAACTTTAAATTGCATCTCTTTAAAACAAAAGCCAAGTGGAATTGGATTTTAATATATTTTTAAGGCAACAATATTATGATGAATATATGAAAAAAAGCTAACAATCTCATCTGGATGCCTTGAAAGTTTCTACTGCATGTTTTTTTTTTAATCTCAGGATGTCCTTGTGTGGGACTATGCTGGATACACTGAGCTAATTATTTAAATGTTTATCATATATGTAAAGTCTACAATAAATATTTGTATATAATTTCACTTAACTGTGTCGTTTTCTATAAGTCTGGTTCTTTGATAAACTGGAAACATATGGAAAAAATAAACATTCCCTTGGTACAAATAGGAGTACATTTTTGATAGATTTTAAAATGTTTGGAAGTTACAATGTGGTTCTCAGAGGTGAAAAAATTATTGAAGTGCTGTGGTAAACAGTTAAAAGGGAATTGGCAATTGACTAAAAAAATGATATTTGGACATACATGTACCTGTACCGGTTTATAAAAAGTTAGAAATATCAAACCCAAATGAAATTTTTTTATTTCACTAAAAATGTGATATCAAGATATCTCTCATCACTTATAGTGTACAGTGCCACCTGGTATTAAAGCAAAAATCACCCAGCCACACCAAACGTAGACACTAATAACATGTCCATATATGGACAGTACACCACCTTGCAGGTGCCCGTATGCCGTGCCCGGAACTCCGGTCACACTTCACTGGATATATGTGGTTGTTGTTTAGGGTTTCCCTGTTCTATATTTATGTCAATCAATCAGAGCAATCCCCTAAAAAATAGTGACATTCACCCGCTGCACAACGAGAGTTCCTTGATAGTCCTAATATAGATTTGGACTGTATCGTCTACACCAAACGTCATCTCACTGTGTCCAGAAGCACAGCGTGGCTTGGTTGTAAGACATACAGATACAATAGGCTGATTGCCATTCTTTTCCTCCTTGAAAAAATATGCTTGAACTGTACAAATAAAATAGTTTAAAGTTCTGTTAAATCAAATCCTTGAAAAACAGTCGCATGCCTCGGGGCTGTGCTGACCATTGCCTTTTTCAGTCATGTCTGTAGACAATGCCTTAAAATGTATGCAAGTTGTATATAAATGATAATTTTAATAATTAACCCAGATTTGCAGATCAAGAGCAATCAATATTGCCAAAATAATGTAAAATATTGTTACAGAATATGGAGGGCTGACTCCATCATACCCACAAGTTACACTGAGACCATATTGGTATGTGACACAAGATGTTGCAGTTATCTAAGCATGCAAGAAAAAAATCACTCTTTCCCCAGTGTATTGTTTCAACCATAAAAAATGTGAAAGAAATCTTAAACTCAATGAAACAAGATATGATTACCTAAGCAATACTACATCTTCAATACAAATAGCTTAGAAATCTACACAGTTAGAGAAGTTGAAGCCTGGCAGACAGGATAGCAGAATGTTTTCCCCACTTATTGTGTAAGCTTTGGTGAGAGTCTGCACAGCAAAAAAAATGCAACTGGCAAATGTAAGATAGTTAATCTTGTATTCTTGTCATAAAATCCTGCGGGTGATCAAATAAACGCTATTTATGCATCAGTATTGGCTCCCATCTTAAAACAAGTTGTTGAATACACCAATGTCATGAAAAATGAATGCAAGTCAGGCAAATCAAATGTAAAAAAAACCCCATACAATCCATATAAAAATTGGTTTCTGAATGAAAATGAAGATTTTGACAATTGAATCTGAGAACTGTAACTATGAAGCTATGTATTGATGCAACTTAAGAAATGCTCAAAATGAACAGAATTACCATGGTCTTATTTTTGCTAAATTCTGAAAGAACATAGACAAACATTATAACAATTAGTTTTTATGTAGCCCAACAACTTTGAAGACATTTGATGTTCCTAAAAAAATGGATGTACTCAATGTACTAAAATGAATTATAACACTATTTATCCAATAAATGTATACATTTATAATTATGAATTTTAGCATGAGATCATTGCGTCCCAATTTATCTATTAAACCCAGTGGAAGTTCTCTAATTGATACGTTTTGTCTGATACATTGCAACCATACACTTAATTTATGAAACTGAAGTTCAATATTGTTTTATTCAATTTTATTAGTAAATAAGAATCATATTTGTATATATGATGTACATATGTAAATAACAAGAATAATACAAGTTGCCATTGAGGCACAAGATTGTAATCATCTGCTTTACATTAGTTTTCATACTGACCACTGCATTGTGACTGTCATGAGGGCAAGTTTTAATTTGGCTCGTCATCATAACATGTCTGAACAAGTTAGATGTTTGGAATATACTTCTTGCAGAGAATTTCCTTCACTAAAATCAAGTATTACCAAGATATTATTTTTACATCAGCTTTAACAATATCTTCACAAATATTTAAAAAAAAAAATAATAGATGACATTTGGAATAGGAAATATACTTTTGACCAAGAAAATTTTGTTGTATTGGGTCCAGTTACATTTACTTGACTGAATGCAACTATGCAACTGAGTATTGCATAGAAACCATCATGTCTCATTTATTTGTAGAAATAACAAAAATTATACTAATTCTCCGAAAAATTCAATATATTCATAAATTTAATTTAATTTCCATTTTCCATTTACCATTGACTATAAGAATTGTATTGGTATGTTCCGAAATCTGAAATAGCTGAATAATATAACTTAAAAGTCAACAATGGCAAAGTTTTGAGAAATACAAATCTTAAAATTAACGGTGGTTATATTACATAGAAAAAACAATATTTTATCATTAAAAAAGCATTTTATAAAGCTGCACAAATCAGAGATATATTCGACTAATCTTCCCTCAAAGATTGGACCCTCATAACATAAAAAAGTTTCATAAGGGATGGTAACAGTCAAGACAAAAATATCACAATTAAAATGTGTATACTGTGGAATAATTTAAATTTACATTAAAAAAAATTATATCATAAAAATTACCTTCCCGTTGCTTAAAATAATCCTGGACATAAACTGTCCTTACTAAATAAATAATACAGATTAACACTGGCATAAATTAAAATGATTAGTTCATTATACTTATTATCACAACTAATTGTTATTTACTTTTCCACAATATTGATATCACAAACTCAACTGGACTAGAAAGGCTACTAAACTTGCAGTCAAATGTGTCACAAGAAAATTATCCCTTATATCACATTAAAAAACTCACCAAATCAGAAATTATAGCAGAAAAAAACACTTTATCATTATAAAAACAAGTCCTGCAATAAGTGTTTTAAAAAAGGATTGATTTCAACAATTAATTTCATATCAGGATATATTTAAATATATATATAATAAAAAATCCTTAAGTAACAAAATTGTCAAACATATTTCACCAACATACTATACACAAGCTTAATAGGAGCTCTAAACTGGTCATGGCCTTAGCATTTGATAATACATTAATGTATTATCAGAAATTAAACTGGCACTTTACCTGAAGAAAATAAATTGTTCTTGAATAATTTCATTTTGGCTATCTCAGACTGGAGACCACTCTTTAGTGTTTTACTTACACATGTTGATACCTAGTGACATCCAGTACAGAAGGCACTGTTTAGGTACCATTTTTTTTCTACCATTACCAAGTGCCATAACTGAGTTCAATTTGCACATGGTAATATAATATATTAGTAATTTCCCTATATATATATATTGTGTTAACATCTATTTCAGGGATTATGAACTTTCTAAAGTTTCAAGTCTGCAACAATGCTCAACAGCAGGCATATCATCGCCCATTTTACCTCCGATTTAGCTGGTTTAAACATTACTTTATTAATATTGACCAAAATTATCACATTTACTGCACTTATAATCCCTTTAATAACTGATCTCCACCCATTTGTTTTTAAACACAATAAACAATGTCAGTAACAAAATACAATATTCATGAATTTTGGAAAATGTATGACAATGTATGACAAAAGGCACAAATGTAGGTCATAAAGTCTCCACTGCCTCACCCCAAAGGAACAATATGACAGGACAGGAATCAAGTTTTAATCCTGGAAAGCTCAACATCCTGTCTCATTTTAACATCAGGCACAGGATTTTGTTTTAGATGGTAATAGATACAGATATATGGATCAAACAATGCTGATACTTCCAGATTACTGTGACAATTATAAAGAAATTGTAATTTATGTGTATTGTGCATTGACAGTTACCATCTTGTATTTTTTTATAATGATTGGATTTTAGAGTATGTTTGTGCACTTCTGATTTTTTGTGTGCATTTCCGGTGTGATGTTTGACCTCCGATTGGCTTGTAGGGTCTGGAATAAAGAATTTTTAATTGAATTTGAATTTAAGGTCAAAGGTCAGGATGAAAACATTGGAGAGATTGAGGCCAGCATATGGAAGATCCTTCCCATCCATTATGTCCAACAACATTTAGAAGGCATGAAGGTTGATGAAGGACTGGTAATGTTGTTCTGAAATCCACTAACCTTAATACCAACCTATTGGCCCATAACACGAAACAGTAAAAAACATTGAAATAATTACTGAAATTTGGACTACCGGTAGTTGCTTTTAACAAAACACCTGTTCGCACTGGTGTGCCGATAAAAATTAGTCAATGAACTGCCAGTTAATTTCTGTGGAAATCTTTGTGGATCATTAAAACATGAAATGTTCTACATGTGGTGACAAAAGTGGATTTGCTGAATAACATTCAGATGAATAAGTGAGTTTTATAACAATTAAGCAATGTACCTATTATAACTGTGAAGTTGGACTGTGCCAAATATACAAGACTGATAACAGAGTAATATAATCCCTGAACATGCATCAAATCTGAGCCACAATATAATTATTATTGTATGGTAGGCCCAGATTATACTCACGCAACTTGCATTATGTCATATTTACATGATGCCATGTATCATGTTTACATGATATCATGTATCACTCAAACATGATATCATGTACACATGTTACACTGGCAAATATGATGAATATTTATCATTTGGTATTACATAAAACAAATTACATAAATATCTGAGTAAAAAGGAGATTTCTTCCCATCCTGATATAAAATATAGTAATAGTTATTGGATCAGAAGGTTGACAGGTAATTCGAACCACCAGAATTATGTCAACTAATAACCAATTATTTTACATTCCAGTGAACCCAAGCAAGATTTCTTAGTTGTTTTCAAACAAAGATCAAGGGCCAGCCTACATGAAAAACCAAATGTGCATTTTGACCATATTGGCATATCAACTGACCATGTGTGGCATTGTAAGTGTATTTTGGCAGGTTAATATCCTAGGAGTAATTAAGTTCGGTGGTAAGGGGTTTCATACTCTCTGCAGACTCTAGGAGTACTCCAGGGTGGCTTTTGTTTCATACTCTCTGCTGACTCTAGGAGTACTCTAGGGTGGCTTTTGTTTCATACTCTCTGCAGACTCTAGGAGTACTCCAGGGTGGCTCTGTTTCATACTCTCTGCAGACTCTAGGAGTACTCAAGGGTGGCTCCGTTAGTGGTACGTGCCATAGTGGTGGTGAGGAGCTTCATACTCTCTGCAGACTCTAGGAGTACTCAAGGGTGGCTCCGTTAGTGGTACGTGCCATAGTGGTGGTGAGGGACTTCATACTCTCTGCTGACTCTAGGAGTACTCCAGGGTGGCTCTGTTTCATACTCTCTGCTGACTCTAGGAGTACTCCAGGGTGGCTTTTGTTTCATACTCTCTGCTGACTCTAGGAGTACTCCAGGGTGGCTTTTGTTTCATACTCTCTGCTGACTCTAGGAGTACTCCAGGGTGGCCTTTGTTTCATACTCTCTGCTGACTCTAGGAGTACTCCAGGGTGGCTTTTGTTTCATACTCTCTGCTGACTCTAGGAGTACTCCAGGGTGGCTTTTGTTTCATACTCTCTGCTGACTCTAGGAGTACTCCAGGGTGGCTCTGTTTCATACTCTCTGCTGACTCTAGGAGTACTCCAGGGTGGCCTTTGTTTCATACTCTCTGCTGACTCTAGGAGTACTCCAGGGTGGCTTTTGTTTCATACTCTCTGCTGACTCTAGGAGTACTCCAGGGTGGCCTTTGTTTCATACTCTCTGCTGACTCTAGGAGTACTCCAGGGTGGCTTTTGTTTCATACTCTCTGCTGACTCTAGGAGTACTCCAGGGTGGCTTTTGTTTCATACTCTCTGCTGACTCTAGGAGTACTCCAGGGTGGCTCTGTTTCATACTCTCTGCTGACTCTAAGAGTACTCCAGGGTGGCTCTGTTTCATACTCTCTGCTGACTCTAGGAGTACTCCAGGGTGGCCTTTGTTTCATACTCTCTGCTGACTCTAGGAGTACTCCAGGGTGGCTTTTGTTTCATACTCTCTGCTGACTCTAGGAGTACTCCAGGGTGGCTTTTGTTTCATACTCTCTGCTGACTCTAGGAGTACTCCAGGGTGGCTTTTGTTTCATACTCTCTGCTGACTCTAGGAGTACTCCAGGGTGGCTTTTGTTTCATACTCTCTGCTGACTCTAGGAGTACTCCAGGGTGGCTCTGTTTCATACTCTCTGCTGACTCTAGGAGTACTCCAGGGTGGCTTTTGTTTCATACTCTCTGCTGACTCTAGGAGTACTCCAGGGTGGCCTTTGTTTCATACTCTCTGCTGACTCTAGGAGTACTCCAGGGTGGCTCCGTTGGTGGTATGTGACATGCTAGTAGTGAGAGACTTCATACTCTCAGCCAGGCGGGCAAACTCCTCCCATTTCTGGCTCTGTACAGTGGCTTCTATCTCCTTCAGATGACCTAAATCCCCCATCTTCTGCTCCAAAGCTCGAGTTCGGGACCTCAGAGCAAAGTTCTCTCTCTCCTGCTCATCAAGCTGCAATATATACAATCTCATTTACACCAAACATTTTTCACATCACACGTATATAACACTACTATCTAACTTCAGAATTGAGTAACTATACATGCTGTCACAAAAAAAAAAAGATTTGACTACAACTTGATGTTCGCCTGTGTGGGTAGCTACCTGTTTCTGGAGATCAGCGACGTGGTCCACCAGGAGCACCTTGTCTCTGCGGAGGTGGTTGTTCTCGGTGTCGGTGGAATGGTGGCGTGTCTCCAGCTCAGTCAACCTGCTGCGTGTTGTCGTCGCATTCAGCTCCTGACTGGTCGTCACCTGCTCCTGCTTGGCCAACTGCAGCAACATCAAACAATAAGGTGACATCCCTTTTTATTTGCATTTATGAAACTTTAAAACTCATTCCATCAAATATATATTTAAACTTGGGCATGTATATTAACAGTAACTGCTTTCTAAAAGCTTGCTTGCTCAAATTTCCTCTCATCTTAATACATCCCAAGTGTGAGCTGAATCATAGGATAAGTTACAGATGAGCATTTAACATGTTGAATTTCAAAACTTAATATTTTTTCCCTTAATAGCAAACTTTCAAGTGTGAGAAAATAAACCTTTTCATGTTCAAGGCTCAGCATCTCTTGCATGTGGTTAACTATCTCCCAAGTCTTACCTACTCCTTCTCCTATCTGTTCGTGGCTCAGGATCTCCTGGGCCTTTCCTGTTCCATATAGTGTCTGACCCTGTCCTGTTCGTGGAATCTTACCTGTTCCATATAGTGTCTGACCCTCTCCTGTTCGTGGAATCTTACCTGTTCCATATAGTGTCTGACCCTCTCCTGTTCGTGGAATCTTACCTGTTCCATATAGTGTCTGACCCTCTCCTGTTCATGGAATCTTACCTGTTCCATATAGTGTCTGACCCTCTCCTGTTCGTGGAATCTTACCTGTTCCATATAGTGTCTGACCCTGTCCTGTTCGTGGAATCTTACCTGTTCCATATAGTGTCTGACCCTCTCCTGTTCGTGGAATCTTACCTGTTCCATATAGTGTCTGACCCTGTCCTGTTCGTGGAATCTTACCTGTTCCATATCGTGTCTAACCCTCTCCTGTTCGTGGAATCTTACCTGTTCCATATAGTGTCTGACCCTCTCCTGTTCGTGGAATCTTACCTGTTCCATATAGTGTCTGACCCTGTCCTGTTCGTGGAATCTTACCTGTTCCATATAGTGTCTGACCCTCTCCTGTTCGTGGAATCTTACCTGTTCCATATAGTGTCTGACCCTCTCCTGTTTGTGGAATCTTACCTGTTCCATATTGTGTTTGACCCTCTCCTGTTCGTGGAATCTTACCTGTTCCATATAGTGTCTGACCCTCTCCTGTTCGTGGGATCTTACCTGTTCCATATAGTGTCTGACCCTCTCCTGTTCGTGGAATCTTACCTGTTCCATATAGTGTCTGACCCTCTCCTGTTCGTGGAATCTTACCTGTTCCATACAGTGTCTGACCCTGTCCTGTTCGTGGAATCTTACCTGTTCCATATAGTGTCTGACCCTCTCCTGTTCGTGGAATCTTACCTGTTCCATATAGTGTCTAACCCTCTCCTGCTCGTGGCTCAGCATCTCTCGAGCCTGTTCCAGTTCAAACTTGAGTTGTTTCTCTCGATCCTTAATGACCACCATCTCTGTAATGCTCTGTGTACGCCGACTGTCCTGGCCTTCCCTCAGAGAACGCTCCTAAACAAACAAAATATCAAGTGTAAGAAATAGGCCAATGGCCCTAGAATTATGCTGATCATTGCATTTTTGTAATGTTTGTGAACATTTTCTGGAAATGCCTGCAAATTGCTTCATAAATAATCGTATAAATCCTTTCCCAGAGCAGACTTGAGCAGACAATAAATTTAGCCAATCAAATGCCAGTTACATATTGAATTCAGTCCCAACTTTCATAATTATCTTGATTCACATTGTCTGATATTTGTCATGTTATTCAAAATATAAACCTCCATGACAAGCCTAATGGAAAATAGATAGAGTTGGTCTCCTGAAAATATATCTGTGTTTCCATATGTGCAGTCTGTAATGCAGTGCGCGATGCAGTGCACACCAACATGCGGTGTTCACGTGTATGCGTCAGTTTTGTGATGTTTTGGTGCCAAAATTAGACTTGCAATCTATGGGAAACCTACGCATCACTCTATGGATCAGATTTTCATTCACTACCCTATGTGAAAGACTATGCACCAGTTTGCTTACGGACGAAAGCAATATGCACAAATGGAAACGCCTGCATTGCTCAGTATGGTGTGTGAAAAAAATTGACGCGCTGCATGACGTGCTGCATGACGCGCTGCACATATGGAAACAGGGCTTAATATGTAAGAATTCTAACCAGTAGTTTCAGGGGAGAAGATCCTATTCGATGGACAGACAGATTTACAGAACATTTCTCCCCCGGCCCTCGCTATAAATGCTGCTATGCTGACATAATGATCTCATCTTGATGCTGTATGAGCTACTTGCATTAAGGGTATTAAAAGATGATTCCCTGAATATTTAATTAACATCTTAATCAATACATAAGACTTATATGTTCAATGAAACGAAGAGTAAAAAAAAAAGTACATGTGAAGATTTCAGAATGCAGTCATCAATGTTTGTGAGCTAAAATGATAAAACATCTGAAGAAAAATGTACCAAATATCAATAGCATGCATGTAAACTTGTGCACTTGTAAAATAATGGTATGACAAACATCTCCATTACATTACAGGAAAACGGATGGTCCAAGAAACATCACCAAGGATGAAGAGTGTGAGCTAAAGTGATATTCAGGGGCAGGATTATTTATAACTGCAGTCAGACAGGTAGTTAAGCAGGGTGGGCAAGGCACGTTATCATGTTGTGACAGTCAGTGATGGGTGATCCTCAAAACAAGATAAATGGATAGGAAGATAGAGTGAATGTGATGGGTGATCCAACAGGACAGAGATGGAATGACAGGGTGAAAATAAAAATATTACGCACTGGCTATCAGTAAGCGGTGATCCTACAAGCTAGATAGATGGATGAGCAGACAGGGTGGGTACATAAAAATATCATGAATTGGCTGTCAGTGATCCTACATGCAGGATAGATGGATAGTTACACAGGGTGGGCACATAAAAGTATTATGAAGTGACAGTCAATGATGGGTGTTCCTACAAGCACAAAAGATGGAGAGTTAGAGAGGGTTGGCACATAAGAGTATCAGGAATTGACCATTAGTGACGGGTGTTCCTACAAGACAGATGGATAATTAGACAGGGTAAGCACATCAAAGTAAAATGAAGTGTTGGGTGTTCCTACAAGACAGATGGATAGTTAAACAGGGTGGGCATATCAAAGTGTAATGAAGTGATAGTCAGTGATGGGTGTTCCTACAAACAAGATAGATGGACAGTTAGACAGGGTGAGCATATAAATATATTATGAATTGTCTACCAGTGATGGGTCACCCTACAAGCTAGATGGATGGAGAGTTAGACAGGGTGGCATGCATTAATAACATTCTGTTCAAACCTACACTCTCTTGTGTCTGATGAAAGGAAAAATATGAATGATACTTCAATACCATATATCCTCAATGCATGTGTATTTCAAAGGAATGAAAATCAATCCTAGGATAATAAAATATTTGTAATCAAAAGAAAATGAATTAAAATATATGAGATTTGATCTACATTATTGGCAATTTAGTCTGTCAGTGTTCATTTATCCAATGTTTATGTTTTCTTCATTTGGAAGAATATATAAAATATGACATTTGGTATAAATGTACTCTTTTTGTACTTCTGTTTGGTAAGTTATTTTGCATGCACTGTGCTTACCCTTTCAAGCTGTTTGGTAAGTTCTAAGACCTGCTGGTTGAGGAGAGCATTTTCCTTCACCAAGTGAGCGCTGTCATCAGACAGTTTGGTCCTGAGGTATCGGTCCTGGTCCGCAGACATCTCCGTCTCTTTCAACTTTTGACGCAAGGCACGGATCTCGTCCTGAAATTAAAAGTGAGACATGAATGTATCACCTGCAGGAAGATCTCAATGCTGACAGTGTATTGCTGACTCACTGAGGTTCAAAGATCATGATACTGATCATTCTGTCCAAAGCATTCAAATACCTAAAACTTATTTCTCATAAATATTTGAACACAGATATTGCTACATTACCACAGTATTCTCTGTTGAGAGCAAAGAATTCTGTCACTGATGGTCCTGTCCTGTACCAGACCCTTTGTGACCTACACACAATCTCAGGTTTGGATGGCACTGTCCAAGTTGTGTTTAATGACCCACTGATCCTGAACGACCTCCACCAAACCTCATGGCTGGGTGGCCCTGGTTAGAATATGTCTCACCCTGGATGACTTCCACTAACCCCCAGGCCTGGATGGCAATGATAAATGACCTGGATGACCTACACACACTCTCAGACCCTGGATGGCACTGATTGCTGACCCAATTAACCTGGATGACCTACACTCATCCTCTGGCCTGGATGGCATTGATTACGGACCAAATTAACCTGAATGACCTACGTTCACCCTCAAGCCTGGATGGCACTGTCTGAGCACTGATCACTGACCCTCTGACCCTTGATAACCCACACTAACTCTCAGGTACTCACCCTCAGGTCCTGCACGACCTTGTCCTGAATAGTAGCCGTAGAGCTGTAGTATTTATCCTCCATTTCTCTCAGTGACGTCTCCATCTTCAGCATCTCTGTTCTCTTCTCTTCGAGGGCATCAGAAACAAGCTTAAACTGCTCTCCTTTCTTCTCTAACTATTCAATATACAAAAATAAGGTCATTTCACAATGGGATAAATAATAAAACGAAATTGAAATATCAAATATCAAGCACTGGCATAGAGGAGACTGCAATGTTGTTCACCTCATCATTAAGCATCTGAACCTTGGTCTCAGCATTCCTCAGACTGGACGACATCTTGTCCATCTCTTGCCGTGCCATTAACACCTGGTTGTTCTTGCGTTCATTATCACGCTCCTGAAGCTCTTTCTCCTTCTTCATCTGTACCACCTCATCTAACAATAAACGCTTCTCCCGTGCATGGGAATCTACAAATTGCATTGCTTGTGTCAAAGCTGCAGTAAAACTTTGGACCTCAAATTTGATGGTTTTACATTCTTGTTAGGATTCCTTGCTCCATTCAGAAAAGAAATTTTAACTTGTCTACTTTTAATTCAGAACAGTTGGAGTTATTTTATTTTAACTAGTGGACATGAGTAAGGATGAGTGTGCAGAAATGTTCCAGTTTGACTCTTGTTGGCTAGGTTTGTCTTTCTTACCTTCCTCACTCTTCAGTCTATTCAGAATCCGGTCTTTCTCTGTATAAGTCATATCAAGAGTGCTTTCACGCTGCTTCACTTCCATGTTTAAGGTATCTACTTCAGACTGCATTTCCTTTTTATGATAAAATATAATATAACAATATAACGTATTGCGAAATAAAAAGCTTTAATTTTGACATGAACGGAGGAATTATGATGTGTTAGGTATACAGACATATATATCATGATGATTTAATGTTGAACAGGTTTAAATTTATAAATTAACCATGTAAAAACCATTCAGTAAGATGAGTACATGAAGTGAATGAAGCTGACTGGAATTTCATAACACAATCACTCTTTTCTAGGAATATCCCAGTCAGCAAATTTTAAAAGGATAAGAAAATGATGTCCCTCACACAAGCCATGTTAAGATGAGCCCTTTTGGGAATCTGGGAAACGGGTAAGATATCATAAATTGAATGCACAATCAAAATCATATATATTTGTTCTTCATCTTGATTTCTCAGGAAAATGAGAGCATGGCAATAACACATGGAACAGAGCAATTAGAAAGATTTGGAACCTGCCAAGGCATTCCCATAGAGTGTTATTATGTGGCCTGAATGATGGAAATCATGTGGATGATTACATTTTTAAAAGGTTATTGAATATGTACAAATGTATGTTAAACAGTAACAACCAAAAGGTGTCATTTCTAGCTTGTTGTGCAAAAAGTGATAGAAGATGTATAATGTCTAGAAATGTTGATTTTATATGTGAAAAGATATGTGCATCTAAGTCATTTGTACTAAATGGAGGATATAGCCATGTTTTTAAAAAAGATGCAATTTTAGAAAATGAAAGAATAATAGCAATGATTGTAGAACTTAATCATGGTGTCACTGGTTTCACAATTGAGGAGGTCAGGGATATACTAACTGACATATCTACTCTGTGATACTGATAATGTGATAATGTTTGTGCATACTTGTATAATTTTTTTTTTTTTTTTTTTTTTTTTTTTTTTTCACCATGTCTTATTTTTAATGTGTACAGCAATTGATTTATTGTGTGTATGAATAAAGATATTATATATACACAAATATATGGCTTTGAAATGAATAAATTAGATTTTTCACCACTTTAAAAACATTCAATATTCAGACCAGTGTTATTATATCATCTCAGTGCAGTGTTTCTACCTTAGCGTCAAGCAATTTGGGGAGATAATTCAATATTGTCACTAGGCAACCTGTGTTATGAGTACACATGTTTCAGCCATTTGCCATTAAAGGTGCATGTTCCCTCAGGGCCTACCAATCAATATACTCTCAACTTCAATGAAACCTTCTCAATCAAACATAACTAGATACCTTGTGACAAATGTCAAAAATGGTACTGTAATAATCTGTGGTGCCAACAATAATAGTATATAGGCTACAGCCAGATTGCTTTATACTATTGCACTGGTTGATATCTGACTTTCCAGTACTTAAAATATTGAAACAATTTTACATCTATATTTTTGTGGAAAGTTGTGCAAGTTGTGTGTAGCTATTTTGCATTAATTAGGATAAGGAGCTGCTAGAAGCAAGAGAATGTGCACTGAGTTACATGAAATGATCTGATAGAGAATCAAGTGGGGGGAGGTGTACAAACCCTTAGTTTGCGCAGCATCCTCTCTGCTTCATGCGTCATCTGTGGATGCATATCTGTAGCCTTGCGGGCCTGCTCACGTCTACCTCTAAATCAAGGTACAATACACTCACACACTATGACATTTAAACTATATTAAAGCTGCAGAAAGTAAGAAGGAAGATATTGTAAGGTTTACACTAAGGCCTAAAAATAAAGAAGAAACATTAAGTAGGTTTTTTTGGTGAAAGGACATACATGCACTGTCAATAATAATTCCATGTATGTATCTCAGTTATCAATATATTGATCATATTTTTTAAAAATAAAAATATTATAGACCACAAAAATTCAACCCCTATCCTCTTTTCTTCAAGGCATGATATTATTTTGTATTCATCACAGTAATAACTGTGTGGAGTTATAAAGGATACAGATAGTTTGCCTCCAGCTCCAGGAAGTAGACCTGCTGCTGTAGATTCTTAATGTACTCAGACTCTATGCGTTCCAGATCAGCTGATCCTGACGTCTTGTTCAGCTTCCTGTTATTATAAAAATAGAATCTATATCTAGATACCTCGTGACAACTGTTTACAAAGGCAATGTTATGAAGTCATCTGGATAAAGCCAAATGATACCACAAATTTTCCACATGATAATGATGATTGCTATATCTACCAGTCTTACAGTTACAGGATGCCATACTAAAAATTTGTTTCTATTATAACTTGCTCTGATAGTGCAGGCTATTGTGACATAATTTTGAAGTTTCACACAGCATAAATTGCCACTTAATAAAAAATCTGACAGTGCTCACTATTTTCTAAGAACTTTCAGTGGTTACATTTGTCTCTTAACATAATTATACTTGTGGAATTTGCCTAAAATAATCACAAATTTAATATAAGACTGAACACTAGAGGGCACTGGAAGATTTCAATGGGAACTGCTATCTGCTTACAATAATGAGCATATGTAATTAAATCATCTCTTACTTAACCTTTCACCTTAATATCTAAACCAAAAACACAAAGAAATAATTTCTCAAGAAAGAAATGCCATTGAGCAAAACTGTCAGGGGAAAATGGCAACTCTTGTTCATGGTGAAAATAGTGTCAAACAAATGGTCCACATCCGGGCAAGGCCTTATTTCCTTCACAGCTGAACATATTGAAAAAGTCGAACATCAAACAATCATGCTATAAATTGAATTTTGTATTTATGCAGCCTTAGTACAATATCGAATGTAATAATAAATTAAACAAATCCATTACACTTTAAAATTCTTGAATCTCCTTAGTTTTTGTGGTGGACTCTCTTAGACCTCAGAACCAGCACTTAATTCACTTCTATCACATAAAGACATTTTAAGTCTGCTTTTTATGAAATAAATCATACCTTTAAATAAAGGAGCTAATCTTCACACATACTTTAGATGTATCTGGTATCACTTTTAAGACCATTAAAATAAGGCTGTGAATATAATTCATTTCAAAGTAAAATTGATTCTCACCCTGTGGATGTCATGCTGTTCAGACTTGCGGCCAAGTTGCCAGTAGATTTACGCAGAAGTGTTGACTTAGACATTGTTGGAGTGTCTCTCATATATGTTCCTATAAATATGATCAGGATTAATAACAACAAATTTGAACCTAGTCTCACCCAGAGACTTAAATCCCATCTTTTCAATTCATATTTAATATATCAGTTTATCCCAATATCTCAACCAAGGTTTTGAGATGCTTAATGACATACTACACTATATCATCCAATTGGTGTCAAATATATCATAAATGTTTAAATTTATTCTCAATTTTATGGCACTGATTTGAAGGGCCAATATATTTCATTTGGTGGCCAAAATAAAAAAAATCAGGAGTTTATGCTATGTTTAAATCAGCGTGTCTCTATGAATTTGAAAAGATTGTGAAAGCCAGCCAATTCCCAAATTGTTTTGACTTTGTGGGACATTTAAATTGTATCTTACCAAAAAGAATTTTAACAGTTTTGCTGAGTTGTAATATGACAGAAGACAAAATTAAAAAAGAATGAGGTGTTGCATGGATAGGTTAGTGATCTCAACTCCACAGAAGGGAAACATGTATATTCTATCACAGAGTGGGAATCACTGTTGTTATAATTCATGAATTAATATATTTTTCTCACATGCTTCGAGACATTACATAGTAACATTGGTAGTTATACATAAGAAGAATCAGATGTGAATAAAATATGCAATTTTAAAAGCCATTTTTTTCCAAGAAAATATGAATCTGTCATTGCTGAAGATAATTTTTCTCTTGTATATTGATAAGGCTTTCAGCCACCCCAGTGCTAAGTTTGCAAATATATTTTCCATGACAACTTACAACTGGAAAAAAATGGCTGGTGATGGTATTAATTATAATAACAAGCAGAATTTAGTTGGACATCATTGATGACCAGTGAAGATGGCCCCAATATGAAGTTGGCTCCAAAGAAAAGTCGGCCTTAAGATTAAGGTGGCTAGATATTCAAGTTAGTGGGATTATATTACTTATTAGCTACTACCTAGTATCAGTGAAGACCTTTAGGCATCAAATTGTCTATTAGAAGACAATATTTGCGTTTTGAGACATTAAAGACTTAAAGTTAAAAGACTAACCAGGCCTGTACCCAAAGTTCTCATGGGGTCCAGGCTCACCTCACCATGGCAGGATCAACTTCACTTTAGGACAGACTTCACTTGGGGACAGACTTCACTAGTATTCAGCTTGAGGGGTATTGGTTAACTTTAAGATGTAGTGTCCAATTTCAATTTTGCTGTACATAACAAATACCATTCAGTATTGAACAGACAGTTATGACTCTGACAGTTATGACTATTATTCTCAAAGACTATTTTTATGTCAGTAATGAAGTTATGTACTTTTTTGCACATACCTCTCTGAAGAGATCTGAGAGATTCTTTCCATTTGAGCATCTGAGGTGTCTGAGATCCGAGAGGCAGTGATATTTCTCTCTTGCTACCCATTATCAAATGTCAACCAAAAGCTGTCAAACTTTACTGTTTACGTACGTTTTGTAAATCGCGGGTTATGTGTCTCAACATGCGAATAGAAAAGGGCGGAGTGAGAAAGTAAAGAAGGGTGCAGTATGCGATAAATGTCTACTTTGAGAATGACATGAACAAGCGTCTACTCAGCGTGTCAAGATAGGGTTAATGCGCTTCTACCAACCTCCCAGTCGCTTTTGGGATGACTTCAAACCTGTTTGTTTCCCAAATGTGGATGAAATCCTTGACATGTTGACCGAAATTTTGACAAATGGGTCACAGAACGCTTCTCGGGTTGAGACGGCAACGACCTCTCGTGCACCTGCGAGATCTAAATATCATACCGCTGCAGAAACGTTGGGTATTAAAGAATTTCGAGCAAAGGCGAATCCACAATCTAACAATGGATTTATAGATCAAGCTTTATTTTTCAATAAAATCTTATAAAATATAAAATAATGCCACTGATTTATCTTGTTTAACATGATTGAAAGTCAATTTTATTTTTAATAAAATGGATTGATTCAGTAAATTTTTATACCACAAAAGAATCTGCTGATAGGTTGGGTATATTTTGGGTCACAAGTTGGAGGCTGCAAAATGGCATTTCTGCAGGTAATTTGACAATATTTCTGATTAAATTGTACTATTTTCCTCACGTTGATTATTATTCCTATCCCCATCACTAAAATATGATCTGTGGTTGGAGATAGTCACCGCTGATTTGTGCAATGACACGAAATTGTGTCCTGTCTGGGACTCAGCCCTGGCTGAATTCTGAAAGTGCAATGCCACCGTCCCTCCCCTTTTTGGACAAAACCAATTGACATCTAGCCGATAGTGCAAGACCATTGGCATTGCAACTGCTGACAAAGCCCCTACACTCTGGCAGAATACAAGTAGAGTCAGCCCAAATTAAGCAGCTGATTTTAAGCCTCCGAAAATTACAGTAGCTAAACTGGAGAGGACTCTTGTAGCCGCTGCCAGGGTATCAAGTGAAGTCGGCCCCTAAGTGAAGTCGGCCCACGAGAGAAGTCGGCCCCTTGGAGAAGTCGGGCCCCCAGATTTAGGTGGCTAGATAATAAGGGGCGATCCATTTGATTTTTGTGGGGTGGGGTGGGAGATTTTGGAAAAAAAATTTATTCACCCACCCCATCCCAGAAAAAAAAATTATTCACCCACCCCACACCAGAAAAAAAAATTATTCATCCACCCTACCAAAGAAAAAAAAATTATTCATCCAGTACTGCTGTCCCACCCCACCCCACAAAAATCAAATGGATCGCCCCTAACAAGAAAAAAAATTTATTCACCCACCCCACACCAGAAAAAAAATTTATTCACCCACCCCACACCAGAAAAAAAAATTATTCATCCACCCTACCAAAGAAAAAAAAATTATTCATCCAGTACTGCTGTCCCACCCCACCCCACAAAAATCAAATGGATCGCCCCTAAGGTTACTGGAAGAAAATTAACAGCTACCGAGGGTCCCTAGGGTTAGTTAATTCCCTTGGGGTCAAATAGCCTTCTCGAAGGAGATTTCATGAGTTTTGAGCCGTTTCAGAGTGACTGGAGACGGTTTTCTCCTTGGGGCCGAGTTCACCTACCCACAGCGGGGCCGACTTCGCTTGGGGGCTGACTTCACTGGTATTTGCTGCCAGTCACGGTCTACTTCATAGGTGGAAACTGGTCCAGCACGAGTCGGGCCCTATAGACTACTGCAAGCTTGCCCTCTCGGCGGGCAACCAAATGAGGTAGATAGATGTTAGCCTTTGCCCCACTAAGTGAACTTGGCCCCTCAGTCTAGAAAGGTAAACTCGACCCCAGACCTCAGCTCCTGTCACTCTCACCTCTGAGAAGGCTATTTGGCCCTCAAGACATCAACATCTACATCTATAAGTTTACTCGGCATAATCAATTGGCATCCCACCGAGAAAGACTGACTCTGTGGAACTTTGGTAGCCGTAACTTATAAACCTAGTCATCTTTGTCAGGGGCAGTCTTCACGAAGGCTGAATTCACTTTGGGCCTACTTTACGTTACCCTCTAGCAAGACTGTTTCTGAAAGATACAGAGCTTTCATCTTCAGGGTAACAAGTCAAGTCAGCCTCAAAGTCAGCCCCGCCCAGAGAGAAGTCCGCGTCCTGATTTAAATGGCTAGATTATCAAGTAACGAGGAGGAAATTAGAGGGTACTGAGGGTCTGCAGGATTAGTAAATGCAGTTACGGTCAAATAGCCATCTCAAAAGAGATTTCATGGGTTTTTTGGGTCATTACAGAGTGGCCGAGGCTGGCCTCTCTTGGGGGGCAAGTTCACCTACCCACAGTGAGGCTGACTTTACTAAAGGGCCAACTAGTAATCATGCTCAGAAGATGAAAAGCTCAATCTAGACATATATCAGTGTATTTTGGATGTTCATGAAGCTTGATAGTTATTAGGTAGATGCATGGATGCTTAAATAGGGAAGTCCCTCAAGGTCAGAATAAATAATAACAAACATCCAAGTTAAAAGTGTGAAACACTTTTTAAATTGCTTTTTCATAAAAAGAATTCTATTCATCTCTGAAGTGTAAAGTTTATATAGTCCTGTTAATCAGATTAATCTAAAAAATATCCCCTTTAACTTCACACATTATCATAATCATTACCAGTCAAACCAATCATTGCATTTGCAGTGTAATTTATGATGTTGAAATAAATCTAATTCTGATCATTTAAAAAAAATCTCTTCTGCAGTGGAGACGTTTCAACTTCTTTGACAAAGAAGTTGTCAAAGACCCATCTGATAATCAACCTTTTGAGAAATTGAAGGTAAGGAAATTTCACCAATAGTATAATTGTAGAATTACTGTTTATAATAAAAAAAAAATAATCCATTTCATATCTTAAACTTAAAGAGCACAACAAAATAAAATTATTCTTTAAAAATATGTATGCATGATATTTATGTGACTATGGCAAGAAAGGCAAACATAAAGATTCTTGCTGTTTTGTTTATTGATTAGGACATTCAGATCTCGGCATGTACGAGTGGAAGGGGGCAGATGATATTTGGAGACCATGAGGGCAGTCTTTATTTTCTCAACAGACAGCTAGAGGTCAGCACCTTCCGGGCCTATGAGATACGTGTTTCTCACCTTCACCAGATGAAGCAGCACAACATCCTCGTCTCCATTGGGGTAAGTATATTATTTTATTTCAGGTAGAATAATTTTAGTATTATTATCTACTGCACCAAATAATACCAAAGGATTTTAGAATTGATCAACTGTCTTGCTCTCTTTTGTCAAACTCTAGTTCCAATGAAATCTGGAGGTGAATACAGAACAAAACACAATAAAATGCAACTTATATAATGTGGGATGACATTTTTTATGATCTCTTTCTTATATATTTGGCTTTGACATAGCAATGTAATATTACATATTTTGTGTGTGTATTTCTAGGAAGATGAGGAGGGAATAAATCCTATCATTAAAGTCTGGAATCTTGACAAGGTAAAGTCACCAATACAGTTACACATAAACCAGGGCATACATGTAGTTGTTTATATTAGAATATATAAACAAAAAGTAGTTTGAAAACAAAGTATTTAAGCTGTCCAATTGCTTCAAAAGGCTCAGAAATTATACTTATATTTTCACTTTACATTTAAAAAAAAGTAATTTCACTTTAAAAATACTTTGAATATTGTTCTTTTAACTGATTTTTATTCCTGCTTGTGGTGCAAAACAATTATGTAATATTTATTTTGTAATGATAACTCAGATGGACCGGATAGGGAACCCCACCTGTTGTCGCTTGGCGCGGGCCATCCCGGGCAACAAGCCCACCAGGGTCACTAGCCTGGTGGTCCACGAAAACCTCACCTACATGGCTATTGGCTTTGCCAATGGAAGCATCGTACTATTCAAGGGGGACGTCACAAAGGAAAGGTACAAAATCTCATGCTTTATAGATAACATGAAATACTTATTAGTATATTAGTACTTTTACTTAAACTGTCAGACTTTAATGTGCTAAGCATTAATCCTATAATTTGGTATACTAGAGGCATATATGGATACAAACATCATGACATATTGGTGTTTAGCATAGAGTAAGAAGATAAGTTACAATTTTGCAGACACTCATTTGAGCTTATCTACCCAAAAAGTAAACAGACATGAAAGGAAAATTCATTTATAACCAAATTAGGATTTTCCTACATTTTTAGCTCTGCTGAGACTTTAGCTCGCAGAGCTTTAGGAGGGGGAAAATGTCTGTCGGTCTGTCTGTCCGTCTGTCCGTCTGTCCGTCCGTCTGTCAACATTTCTTTAAAAATCTTCTTCTCCAAAACTACCAGTAGTACATCTTTCATATTTTATATAGAGGTAGATATATAGTTGAAGATTCAGATTCCTTCAAATCTTAGTGATGTCACCATTGACCTTAGTGCAGTGACCTTGAGGTCACAAATTTTGTACTGAGCATATCTCAGCAACCACTTATTACAGGATATTAAAACTTGGTATGCAGAAATGTCATATGTTAAAGCTGTGCCTTGTCATACAATTTTAGTCATGTGACCTTTGACCTTGACACATTGACCTTGAATTCAAAATTTGTGAACATGCCACATCACAACCATCAGAAGTGAATAAAAAACACTTCATATCTGTTATATACTAACACTATGTTTAAAAATCTTCTCCTCCAAAACTACCAGTAATATTTGTTTCATATTTAATACAGAGGTAGATAGAGAGTTGAAGATTCAGATTCCTTCAAATCTTAGTGATGTCACCATTGACCTTAGTGCAGTGACCTTGATGTCACAAATTTTGTAAGGAGTATATCTCAGCAACTACTTATAAGAAGAAATTAAAACTTGGTATACAGAAATGTTTTAGGTCATAGCCGTGCCTCATCATACTTTCTTAGTCTTGTGACCTTTGACCTTGACACATTGACCTTGAATTCAAAATTTATGAACATTCCACATCATAACCATTAGAAGTGAATTAAATGCACTTCATATCTTTTATATACCAACACTATTTTATACAGGGCTAGATAGAGAGTTGAAGATTTAGATTCCTTCAATTATCAGTGATGTCACCATTGAGCTTAGTGCAGTGACCTTGATGTCACAAATTTTGTAAGGAGCATATCTCAGCAACCACTTACAAGAAGAAATTAAATCTTGGTATACAGGAATGTCTTATGTTAAAGCTGTACCTCGTCATACAATTTTAGTCATGTGACCTTTGACCTTGACACATTGACCTTGAATTCAAAATCTGTGAACATGCCACATCACAACCATCAGAAGTGAATAAAAAAACACTTCATATCTGTTATATACTAACACTATGTTTAAAAATCTTCTCCTCCAAAACTACCAGTAATATTTGTTTCATATTTAACACAGAGGTAGATAGAGAGTTGAAGATTCAGATTCCTTCAAATCTTAGTGATGTCACCATTGACCTTAATGCAATGACCTTGATGTCACAAATTATGTAAGGAGTATATCTCAGCAACTACTTATAAGAAGAAATTAAAACTTGGTATACAGAAATGTCTTAGGTCATAGCCGTGCCTCGTCATACTTTCTTAGTCATGTGACCTTTGACCTTGACACATTGACCTTGAATTCAAAATTTATGAACATTCCACATCATAACCATTAGAAGTGAATTAAATGCACTTCATATCTTTTATATACCAACACTATTTTATACAGAGCTAGATAGAGAGTTTAGATTCCATCAATTATCAGTGATGTCACCATTGAGCTTAGTGCAGTGACCTTGATGTCACAAATTTTGTAAGGAGCATATCTCAGCAACCACTTACAAGAAGAAATTAAATCTTGGTATACAGGAATGTCTTATGTTAAAGCTGTACCTCGTCATACAATTTTAGTCATGTGACCTTTGACCTTGACACATTGACCTTGAATTCAAAATTTGTGAACATGCCACATCACAACCATCAGAAGTGAATAAAAAACACTTCATATCTGTTATATACTAACACTATGTTTAAAAATCTTCTCCTCCAAAACTACCAGTAATATTTGTTTTATATTTAATACAGAGGTAGATAGAGAGTTGAAGATTCAGATTCCTTCAAATCTTAGTGATGTCACCATTGACCTTAGTGCGGTGGCCTTGATGTCACAAATTTTGTGAGGAATATATCTCAGCAACCACTTATAAGAAGAAACTAAAACTTGGAATACAGAAATGTCTTAGGCCATAGCCGTGCCTCGTCATACTTTCTTAGTCTTGTGACCTTTGTCCTTGACACATTGACCTTGAATTCAAAATTTGTGTCACTTCATATCTGTTATATACCAACACTATGTTTTAAAATCTTCTTCTCCAAAACTTCCATTAATTTATGTTTCATATTTTATACAGAGCTAGATAGAGAGTTGAAGATTCAGATTCCTTAAATTCTCAGTGATGTCACCATTGAGCTTAGTGCAGTGACCTTGATGTCACAAATTTTGTAAGGAGCATATCTCAGCAACCACTTATAAGAAGAAATTAAAACTTGGTATACAGAAATGTCTTAGGTCATAGCCCTGCCTCGTAATAATTTCTTAGTCATGTGACCTTTGTCCTTGACACATTGACCTTGAATTCAAAATTTGTGTGCATGCAAAATCTCACAACCATTAAAAGTGGAGCAGACTTGAGCAGATGATGATTTTGACCAATCAAAATGCATGTTACATTTCAAATTTGGCCCCAACTTGTTATCTTGATTCTCATTGGCTATGTTATTCAAAATGGCAGCCTCCTTGACAACTTTGTGATAGCTATTAGATTTTTGAAAAAATCATGACAAAATGGAAAAAGAACTAAGTCTAATGGAAAATAGATAGAATTGGACCTCAGAAAATACAACATCTTGCCTACTTTGGGATCTTGTATGGAAAATCATAACCTGGTTGTTTGTTGTACTTAATCTCAGTTCATGTGTTTTCATTCAAGTCAGCAGAGCTATCAACCCATGGGGTTATGTTTTTAAATTAGTGTTTAATTCCTTTAATCTGAGAGTAGTATTTATTATTGCTCTCAGCCTTAACAAAATACAGATTTCAAGCTTTGATGATAAGTGTGTGCATGCGTGTGATATTGCAGGCACAGCAAGCAGCGAGTGATATATGAGGGGCCGCATCCAGTCACAGGACTCGCCTTCAAGATGCTCAACAAGACCACCATGCTGTTTGCAGTCACTGAGAACCACACCATAGCACTCAACATCTCTGTCAAGTCCAAGGACCAGAAAGTCTCACATGTAGGTTCTCAAATACCAACACAGCTTGAAAAAATCAGGACAAGATTTAAATATGACACGCAGGGTGGCTTAATTGAAATAAAGATAAAGCTATTTTCTCAATGTGGCATTGCCATTAAGCAGTATATTCCATTGAATTCTGGCAATAAAAGAGTAAAATAAACTCATAATATTAATAAGTCAACCTCTTGTGTACAGCTTATCTATCACAGAATCAGCTGGTATGATGGGAAGATGATCATAGCTTGTACGTGATATACTTTCAGTCCATTCTGGACCAGCATGGCTGCAGAGCCAGGTGCTCTGTGATGACAGACACAGCCCATGACAACCAGTTTGTTATCGGCAGGCAAGATGTGAGTTTTACACCAATAATACAGAAATATTTCAATTCTAAAAAAAATATATATATATATAATGAAAAGCTAAAATTCTCATTTCGCATCATTTTGGAACCGAAATAATCTGTATTTAAGATAATTTAATGATGATATTTTTTGTTGGTTTTTGTAGGCAGTATTTTTCTACCAGCCAGATGGAAGAGGCCCATGTTTAGCTTTTGAGGGAGAGAAGTTGCAGTTACATTGGTTCAGAAGCTACCTCATTGTTGTTGGGCGGGAGAACAAAGCTATTCCAAGGTCCTCTGCTGTGTAAGTATATTATAATGATGAGTTAGGTCATTCCAAAGTCATCCACTATATTGGTGTATCTTGATGATGAGTTAGGTCATTCCAAGGTCCTCTGCTGTTTAATATATCTTGATGATTAGCAAGGTCATCTCAAGTCCTCTGCTGTCTAAGTGCCTCATAGGTCATGACATCTGGAAAGATATGAGGTGATTTCTTAAATTGACACCAAAAAATAACTTCACTTTTAGACTTGATCATTTACGCATCAATTTCTAAGTTATATGTATCACAGCACAGATTTTGAGTACCGAGTAATCTCATCAGATACTATCCAAATTTGTGATAATAATAAGGGAAATGTCAATAGAAACTGTTTATTTTTAGCGGAGGTCAGATGGTGGATATGAACATAGTGACGGTGTATGATATCCAGAACAAGTTCATAGCATACTCTGCCCCAGTGCCCGAGGTCCTGGATGTCATGTGTGAGTGGGGATCACTCTATGTTGTCGGGGGAGACCGAAAACTCTACCACCTGCAAGAAAGAGACACACAGACAAAACTTGAGATGCTGTTCAAGAAAAATCTCTATGTTTTAGCCATCAAGTAGGTCAATCTGTTATATTACCAATGAAATCATAACCCACAGTGAATAATTGAGAAGTGATAATATTTAGAACATACTGACATGTGATTCACAGAAATGAAAAAAAAAACTAAAACATGTTTAAGAGATACTTTTTTGGTTGATATGTCTTATTAATTTACTTCAGACTAATTTACATCAGATGATAAAGTAAAGTGTTTTGTTAGTTTGGCACAGAGCCAGCAGTATGACCAGGACGGGGTGATTGACATATTCCGTCAGTATGGAGACCATTTATACAGTAAGGGAGACCATGACGGTGCCATAACCCAATACATCAAAACAATCGGCAAACTGGAGGCCTCCTACGTTATCAGAAAGGTATGGAGACAATAACTCTAGGTTCCTATGTAATTCTGTTTGGAGTTTACAGGCTTGAAACTTGAAGAGAATCTCTTTATTTATGTTTTTGTTGGAGAGATGTGAGCATTTATACTGACTTGAATGTCTGGTGATTTGTAGTTTCTAGATGCTCAGCGGATACACAACCTGACGGCATACCTGCAGGCCCTCCACAAGGCTCAGCTGGCCACGGAGGACCACACCACACTACTGCTCAACTGCTACACTAAACTCAAAGATGTCTCCAAGCTGGATGAGTTCATTATGGTGAGTGCTATGTACCAAGCTCAAAGATGTCTCCAAGCTGGATGAGTTCATTATGGTGAGTGCTATGTACCAAGCTCAAAGATGTCTCCAAGCTGGATGAGTTCATTATGGTGAGTATAAAGCATGAAGATGTCTCCAAGCTGGATGAGTTCATTATGGTGAGTATAAAGCATGAAGATGTCTCCAAGCTGGATGAGTTCATTATGGTGAGTGCTATGTACCAAGCTCAAAGATGTCTCCAAGCTGGATGAGTTCATTATGGTGAGTATAAAGCGTGAAGATGTCTCCAAGCTGGATGAGTTCATTATGGTGAGTATAAAGCGTGAAGATGTCTCCAAGCTGGATGAGTTCATTATGGTGAGTATAAAGCGTGAAGATGTCTCCAAGCTGGATGAGTTCATTATGGTGAGTATAAAGCGTGAAGATGTCTCCAAGCTGGATGAGTTCATTATGGTGAGTGTTATGTAGCAAGCTCAAAGATATCTGACTTCACCAAACTTGATGAGTCACATGATGGTGAGTACTGCTACACCAAGCTCAAAGGTGACTCCAAGCTCCAAAAGTTGATAGCTATAAATAGTTGATAGCTATAAATAGTTAGTGTGAAATCGCCTAAAATAAATGGACACATGTATATTAGAGGTCGAGAAAATTTACCAAAGAAGTTGCTATTTCATGTGTATGTCTGCTAGAATCTGTCAGTTACTTGGTGGTGTGCATCTTACTAATTGTCTGCCAAATAAGCATTGTCCCATATATCTGTTTACACTGCTGAATCAGTTGGCATTCATTTAGAATTGTAAACTTTGCAGACTCAGGACCGTGAGGTGGATTTTGATGTGGAGACAGCTATCAAGGTGTGTCGTTCTGCAGGATACTACGAGCACGCCCTCTATCTGTCAGAACAGCATGAGCAGCATGACTGGTAGGCTCAGATAACAATGCTTATCCTGCCATTAAAATCTCTACCCCTAATACAAACTATGTGAACAGTAGGTAGGATAATAACGCACAAGGACATTTTTGTTTTTAATTTGCAAATTTGTTTGAACTCAGATAAAATTAACCAAGTGTTGACCTACTAAATACAAATTATGTGACCAGGATGTAGGATTATAATGCAGAAGAATTTTTTTGACAAATTCACAAATTTATTTTAACTCAGACCCAGGTAACCAGGTGTTGACCTGTCAGATTTATTAGAATTTTAACTGCTCTTTTAAGATATAATATTCCTAGATTTTGGCCATGACTTTATTAATGACAGATGGTAGGGATGTGTAAATTAAGTGTAATATGGTTACAGGTACCTCAAGATCCAGCTAGAAGACATCAAGGACTGCACCAAGGCACTCGCCTACATCGGAAAGCTCGACTTTGAGGAAGCCGAGAATAATCTGAAAAAGTATGGCAAGGTGTTAAT
The DNA here is from genome assembly GCA_949316495.1 of Amphiduros pacificus. Taxonomy (NCBI): domain Eukaryota; kingdom Metazoa; phylum Annelida; class Polychaeta; order Phyllodocida; family Hesionidae; genus Amphiduros; species Amphiduros pacificus. Next base: position 45,514,696 of record OX439006.1, on the reverse strand, counting down.
GATGGAGGTTCCCCAGCAGACCACAGAGCTGCTGAAGAGACTGTGTACAGACTACAGACCAAGTGACCGTGAGTCTACCATAAGCCATATATATATTATACACTAATGATGCTTAAATATTCCCTTTTAGACACATTTCTTTGAAATATAATAAAATGAAAGCCTCACATGTTTACTTGGTTAAAGAGTAATTTCCTGAGTGAATTACCCAATTTCATGTGGAGATCTTGGTGCAACATTGTTCAGCTTTTCATTCACTATTTGTGAAAATGAACCAAGAAAATGTTTTTAAAGGAACAAATACTCCTCACAAAAACTTCCAAGATTAGATGAGAAATAAAAAGATTCATCAGTCATACCTGTATATTAATCTATAGACTTTATCAGACAAAAAGCCACCTTTTTCTGAGCAAAGAGTACCTGGATATGACTACCGGTACTTGTGATTCTATTATACATAGTATCTTTGATTGTTATGGTTTCAGGGCCCCTGGTGGATGCCAGTGCTATGGACGGAGTTCTCACCAAAGTGCACAAGTCCAGTGCAGAGGAATTCATCCATATATTTGTCAACAACACACAGCGTCTCACAGAGTTTTTAGAACATATGGTCAAGGTAATTTTTAAAATGACAATACCAGGATGGATAATTCCACATATAATATAAACATGACATAATTTTTACATAAGAGAAACCATCACATTTAAGAGACTTGATCAGGTCACCAGCCAGTTTGGTTGATAAACATTTTCAACTATATTCTAATGGTGCTCTTTTGATTGAATGAATGTGCTCCTTTGGTTAAATGAAGATTGAAAACGTTGATTTTCTTAAGTAAATAAGATATATAGATTTCCACACTTACAGGTATAGTACATTAATTTAATGAGCCTGATATATTTTTCAGGTGCAGCCCAGTTCTCCCAGCTTAGTCTATAATACAGTCCTGGAGCTGTATCTACAAGAGTATGTCCATGAAACAGAAATATCTGTAAGTTGGATTCTGTGTGTCTCCAATTATATAAGATATAAATTGAAATACAAACTTGCAGCAAGTGATAGGACTGCAATATAAATTAGAGTTTAAAAAAGGACTGGATATGCTATATATTTCTGATTTTATTTTCATTTCAGAAAAAGGTGGAAAGAGAAAGGAAGACTTTAGAAATGTTGCAGAATCCAGATGTGAGTATATGTCCTGGGGTTATTTCATTTTTAACTGTGTGCAGCACAGATTCTGCAGTGACGGAGGAGATATTTTCTGTCATTCTGTCCGTCAACTGTGATCTTCTCCTGTGAAACTACTGGTCAGATTTCCTAGCCATTAGCAGTGAGGATGTTGTAATTTCAGGGAACCAATTCTATATATTTTCCATTGGTTTAAGATTTTTTTCAATTTTTTAAAGGTTTTTTTTTCTTCTCAAAAGTCTCATAGTTTTCACTGAGTTGTCAAGGTCAACATTTTTAGGAAAAAACATGACAAATATTAGCCAATGAGAATCAAGATAAGTTGGAACCAAACTAAATATGCAACATTCATTTTGATTGGTCAGAATTATCATCTACTCAAGTTTTCATCTACTCAAGATTTAAATGATCATTTACAAAGCAATTTTCAGAGAATTTCCAGAAATGTTCACAAACATTACAAAAAAGTAGTGATCAATCAGCACAGCTCTGAGGCCATAGGCCTATTTATTTTTTATTATTCCCAGGATTTAAAACTGTTCAAATGATATCTGAGCAAATCATTTTAAAGCCCACTCACAATATTTAACAAGCTGAACTGATGAACATATGGGAACATGCAGCAAACATTTAATCAGATAGGAATGGGTGGAGTTATACTTGTTATATAGATTGTTTTCCTCTTGATTTCAGGCTGGCTATGACCTGGACCAGGCTCTCGTCATGTGTCAGATGAACAACTTCAAGGCAGGAATCCTATACCTCTACGAGAAGGCTAAACTGTCAGTATCCCCCCCCCCCCCAAGCCAAATAGTGCTCTCCTTCAAAATAATGTGATTTGAAATATCTCTTACTTTAAATATCTTGTTCTTTGAGGTATTTCTTATGCTGAAATAACTCTCACTTTGAATCACTTGTTCCTTTCCAGATATCAGCAGATTTTGCGATACCACATGGAACATAATGAATACATACACATCATTGAGACTTGTAAAAAATTTGGGTAAGACACAATATATTTTTAGTCATTTGAAAGATGTGACCTATGAATACTCTGTATTTATGGTATATGAAAGTAATTAAGTTGTCAAGCATTTGTGAAAGCAGTTCAATATTACTTTGTAAACTAAATCAGCTCGTGATATTAGGCTCGGCATAGCATATTATTTCCTACAGAATCAACAAGAGGGAAACATTCCTTCAAGTTTTGGGCCATATTTAGAATATATTTGAAAGTGTAAATCCCAAACCACAATAGATCCCTTCTTATCCAGTAATCTCCTGTGAAAAAAAATAACAGTGTGATGGAAAGTTTATATTTTAGTTAACACCCCATACTTTTTGGAAAAATTCAAACAAATATATTTTGCTTCAAACTCTGTCAGATTAAATTAAGATTATTTCATAAAATGTAACATTTACTTTTGAGCACAGATACCTTTCAATCTTTGAGTACAAGATAGCAGTTTTTGAAAAGCAACTTTGTTGAGCTAAATGCCAATCATCAGGTAGATTGACTGTTATAGATATTTTTGTAATTGGGGAAATAATTTCAGTATTGAAAGTGGCTACTGGACAGGAAGCTGAATGAATAATTTCCTATTTACCGGTATGCGTCAGCTCACAATTAGACTAGAAACCTTTAGGAGCCATAATTACACATAATTCCGGGACATATTAAGGGCACACAATAAATGTATTCATTCTTTCATGAGGGATATGTTAAATAGTTATGGTCAAACAATAGTAAAATACATATTTGTGCATATTTAAGCATATTGTAAACAGTCAAGAGTATGGAATTAATCTGTGAATATATCATGCTTTTTGGACAGTTATCACCAGATTTAATACACTTATCTATTTATTTAACATAACCTCAACAACACACAACAACTGGGCATAGAGCCGATTATTTATTATGGAAAATATTTTAACAATCCATTTCAGTGCAATAACATTAACAATAAAGGTAGTGAAAAATATATTTTACGAAATATATAGATATTAGTTAGCTAAATCAAAATGTCTTTTCAAACAGCATTACAATATTTGTCGATGATAATCTTAATCCACCCAAATGAGAGCAAAGTCTTTGACATGTTGCACAATGTGGAGCTGCTTCAGGCTTCTTTGGGTTTGGGGATGTAGCTGGTGTTGCTGTAGGACCCGTCTATTGGGAAGAGAGATCCAGTGATGAACTTAGCAGGAGGGGAGGCCAGGAATGTAGCCAGGCGGGCCACCTCCTCCACCTCTCCTATGCGACCCAGGGGGATCGCCTTGCAGCACCAGTCCAGGTACTTCTGGGCCTTCTCGGTGGTGCCTCCGGGGCCGTCAGGCTTGTTGAACATGTCGGTCTTGACAGCGGCAGGGTTGATGCAGTTGACACGGATGCCCTTGCTGCCCAAGCCGACAGATGCAATCTGGGCAAAGCGGTCCACCATGCCCTTACACATAGAGTAGGGGACAGCATAGTGCAGAGGTCGTAGACCTGCCAGGCTCGATATATTAATGACTGCTCCTTTGGTCTTCTCCAGATGAGGTATAGCTGCCTTGGTCATCATGAACACAGATCTGACCAGGACATTGTAACACCAGTCCAAGTCATCTATCTCACAAGTATCCATGTTCCTGGCCCTCGTGGCACCTGCGTTGTTCACCAGAATGTCCAACTTCCCAAAGAAGTCGACTGTTTCATCCATGATTTTCTGCACATCCTCTTTGACGGTGACATCACCCAGGACAGTGAACAGGTTGTCCTTCTTGAGCCCCGCCTTGATGCATTTTTCAGCAGTCTCCTGCAGTCTCTCCTGGTTCCTGCCAGTGAGAGCCAGGCGAGCACCACTGCCTGCAAACTCCACAGCAATACTGGCTCCGATGCCACTGCTGGCCCCAGAGATCAGGCAAACTAGACCTTCCAAAGCTCCAGACATTCTCACTTCTCACAAATTGGCAGTGCTGTGTGGATACAACTGTGTGCACTTTGAAGATCAGAGGGTGAATGGCTGACCTGTTCTCAGCTCCCAGGCCTATATTTATATTTTCTGGCCCGAGCCCCTATGAGCTGTGTGACACTTTGGGTTGCTCAGGCAGAGGGGGATATGTGTGTGTGTGTGTGTCTGGGAGGGATGATAGGTGCCCTTCTTGGGGTCTTTCTGGGGGCCATATAAGGGAAATTATGAGGGTACATAGAGATTTGGCACCAGAGTGCAATTAGTAAATAAAAATGCAGAAAGCTTTTTAAATCTCTTGTTCATAATAACAAGTCATTTTCAATTCAGTCTTCTTCCTGTACTTATCCATAGTGAGAAAATTCAACAAAGAAATTATGTATGTTTTAGAACTGTAATTTGCGAGGAGGATTATAAAATTTGGACAAATTTCAATTGATCACATCATGTGACAGGAATGAAATATACATTCAGATTATGTAGTCAAATCAGTTTCAGGGCTTTGTGATTCCATTTTAAACAGACAAGATATGGTCACTCGTTCATTTCTTGACTCGTTCATTTCTTGTATAATGGTCTCATTTCACGCCAGACCATACCTTATCCCTAAACTTCAAGCATGGATGTTGTTTCTCGGCCAATCTTAAAATATGGCCTAGTTTCTCTTGCCAATCACAGATCAGTATTGCTGTACTTTATATCGCTTAATGCTTGCACAACACAATGGTTTATAGTGGCCTCTATAAACTCACTGCAGACATGAAATGAGGCATGCCCATTATGCAACCTGGAGACCAGCAATTCAAGATGTAGATTTCTATAATTTTTAAAGAAAATTTCTATAATAATAAATGAAAGACTGTGACACAATACATAACAGCTTTGCAACAGAAATATCATGACTGCGATTCATAATAGTAATTCTTGTTTGATTTGGTTACAAATTAAAGGAAATAAATAAACTCAAAACTAATTTCTAAAAACTTGTGAATTGCCAGTTGTCAAGAAGCTTACCTGAAGAAATAAATTAAAGACAACAAATAAACCCAAATCTAATTTTTGAAGACTTGATAATTGAAAGTACATGTACATATGTACATATATAATCATTAACAAAAAGATCTGAGCTTACCTGACAATACTGATTAGTGTGACATATTTCAGATTTGATACTGCTTGTGGTGATTATTTTCTTATCCAACCAGTATATGATGGTGAAAATTGAAATCAAGACTCATTCATTTCTTATCCAAAGTGTGATATTAAGTAAATGGCTTTGTATATTCACTGTTGAAAAGAATGATTTTGAAATTTGGAGAAATTGATTATACCATGTGATAGGCATGAAATATACATTCATGCACTGATATCAATATATTGAACTTCAGAATATGTACTCGAATCAGTTTCAGTGCTTTGTGAGTCCATATTTTAAAACAGACAAGGTATGGCCACTCGTTCATTACTTGTATAATCGTCTCATTTCACTCGACGATTATACTGCGTAATGATCATGTGACCATACCTTATCCTATACATAACTCAGTATTTTGTTGAGTTGCTTCGCGCTATGAGTGTGTGTGGCATTATGAAGTATTTCTGATCGACATTATATGCAACTCCATTATGATATCTCATGTGCTTTATGACACACTTCTCACAGGACTAAGTACACAAATAAAATGAATAAATGGTTCACATATAAATCAATTAAATAAATAATAATCATGATAGAATTGTATTTTTGTTACAGTTACATGATTTATATAGTTAAGAATACTGTAGTGGGTTTCTTAGTGATATTATAACATATCTGAGCACAGCTTATATCTGTTATAATTGATATCACCTCCTCTTTATCAACACCTTCAGCAAACATTTCTCCATCCCTGATGAGGCAACATTCTCTCGGGAATGTACCAACTTGCTCAACCTCCTTATAAACACTAGTTCTATGAAAGTAGAGCTTTAAAATCATTGTGATTGTAATCATTCATCCACAATTTGCTTCCATACTTCACATTTATATGAGCATTATATCCGGCTTGATCAAGAAGAAAAAAATCCAGATTTTCTTTTCGTCCATCCCATGAATATTTTTGCCTGACTATTTGGAAAAATATGTCACAAACGTCTGAACTCATTCGTCATTGTTTTCACTTTATATACAGAGCAATGACACTCAATGTTATTACACGAGGCAAATATTTGATTGTTGGCTGTTAAAATGATACTTGTATTGGGTGTGGTCTCCTTAAAAATGTCACTTTTGGGCCATACCTGCAGAGTCAGGTTTTAACCCAGGATCTGCTAAGGAGAGTAACCTTGACCTTGATATTTCAACAACCCTTCAAGGCCAACAGGCCATTGCTTGAGGTTAAACCCTGCAGTTGCTGAAACCATTAGTGACAATTCTAAATGGGGGGAAAGATCTGTTATAAGCTATGTAGCTATGTGCTTGCTTCATGTAAGCCACCTATTAGCCATATCTAATTTTCAATGGCCATATGAGCGTGAAGGAATTGATGAGAGTACACGGAATATGTTTGCAGGCTACAGGACCCCCACCTGTGGACTCAGGCGCTGGCCTACTTTGCCCGCAAGGAGGAGAACTGTAAGACACAGATCATGGAGGTGCTGTCACACATAGACAAATGGAATCTACTTCCTCCCCTGCTTGTCATACAGACGCTCGCCCATAACTCCACTGCCACCCTTGCCGTCGTCAAGGTGAGTCGCCATAGCAACTCAAGGTTTTGAATGGCAGCATATAGTTTTATTCCAGTTTTGTACTGAATCTGATTTTTCTATAAATATTCAGTAAACACCCAGATATAATTTGATTAATTTATCCTCAATTATATATATATTATAAGAAAGTATTTTCACTCTAAGCTTGCACAGAATCAGATTCATCTTAAATTTTTAATTTAAACACAAATTGTGATTCATGAAGCCTTAATTATGATATCAGAAAATGTTTTCACCAGAGAATGAATTACCTTATTTTAGGATTACATTACTCGTCGACTACAACAGGAAACTGACCAGATATCTGAGGACGAGAGACTCATCAAACAGTACCGTGATGAGACCGAGAAAATGAGAAATCAAATCGATGAACTAAAAACAAGGTAGGACTAACAAACAAGATGCCTCCATTAATGCCATATGTATATCCATAGAGAAAAAATAGAGTTTCTCTATGGTATATCCAATTGTTTTTTACCCTCAGCCCCTGATGTAATCAGGCTGAGGGTATTGCAGTACTCCTGGCGTGGGTATGTATGTATGTATGTATGTATGTATGTATGTCTGTCTGTCTGTATGTATGTATGTCTGTAGCGAACATCCTTGTCATCGCGATAACTCAAGAACAAATGATGGCAGCTTCATGAAACTTGACACACATATGCATCTGGTGAAAACCTCAGACGAGTTCGATGGACGACGACCTTGACCTATTTTTCAAGGTCACAGGGACAATTATGTGAAATCCCAAGAATCACAATAACTCAAGAACGAATGATGGCAGCTTTATGAGATTTGACACACATAAGAATCTGGTGAAGCCCTCAGAATTTTTTCTATGAAACATGACCTTCACCTACTTTTCAAGGTCACAGGGACAATTATGTGAAATCATCTTGTCATCGCGATAACTCGAGAACAAATGATGACAGCTTCGTGAAACTTGACACATATAAGCATCTGGTGAAAACCTCGGACGAGTTCGATGGACGGTGACCTTGACCTATTTTTCAAGGTCACAGGGACAATTATGTGAAATCCCAAGAATCGCATAACTCAAGAACAAATGATGGCAGCTTTATGAGATTTGACACCCATAAGCATCTAGTGAAGACCTCAGAATTGTTTCTATAAAACATAACCTTCACCTACTTTTCAAGGTCACATGGACAATTATGTGAAATCATCCTTGTCATCGCGATAATACGAGAACAAATGATGGCAGCTTCATGAAACTTGACACACAAAAGCATCTGGTGAAAACCTCGGATGAGTTTGATGGACGGCGACCTTGACCTATTTTTCAAGGTCACGGACAATTATGTGAAATCCCAAGAATCGCAATAACTCAAGAACAAATGATGGCAGCTTTATGAGATTTGACACACACAAGCATCTGGTGAAGACCTCAGACTTCTCTTGATGGAACATGACCTTCACCTACTTTTCAAGGTCACAGGGACAATTATGTGAAATCATCCTTGTCATCGTGATAACTCAAGAACAAATGATGGCAGCTTCATGAAACTTTACACGCATAAGCATCTGTTGAAAACCTCAGACTAGTTCGGTGGATGGCGAGCTTGACCTATTTTTCAAGGTCACAGGGACAATTATGTGAAATCCCAAGAATCGCAATAACTCAAGAACGAATGATGGCAGCTTTATGAGATTTGACACACACAAGCATCTGGGGAAGACCTCAGACTTCTCATGATGGAACATGACCTTCACCTACTTTTCAAGGTCACAGGGACAATTATGTGAAATCATCCTTGTCATCGTGATAACTCAAGAACAAATAATGGCAGCTTCATGAAACTTTACACACATAATCATCTGTTGAAAACCTCAGACTAGTTCGGTGGACGGTGACCTTGACCTATTTTTCAAGGTCACAGGGACAATTATGTGAAATCCCAAGAATCGCAATAACTCAAGAACGAATCATGGCAGCTTTATGAGATTTGACACACACAAGCATCTGGTGAAGACCTCAAGACTTCTCATGATGGAACATGACCTCCACCTACTTTTCAAGGTCACAGGGACAATTATGTGAAATCATCCTTGTCATCGCGATAACTCGAGAACAAATGATGGCAGCTTCATGAAACTTGACACACATAAGCATCTGATGAAAACCTCAGACATTTTTGTATGGAGCATGACCTTCACCTACTTTTCAAGGTCACAGGTACAATTATGTGAAATCCCTATCATTGCTATAACTTGAGAACGAATGATGGCAGCTTTATGAGATTTGACACACATAAGCATCTGGTGAAGACCTCAGACTTCTCTTGATGGAACATGACCTTTACTTACTTTTCAAGGTCACAGGGACAATCATGTCAAATCCACGTCATTGCAATAACTTAAGAACAAATAATGGCAGCTTCATGAAAATTGACACACATAAGCATCTGGGAAGACTTCAGATGAGTTTGATGGACGGTGACCTTAACCTGCTTTTCAAGGTCACCGGCCCATCTCAATAATTCTAGAGTAAATGATGACAGTTTCATGATACTTGACACACCTAAGCTATCAAAGGAAGTAGATTTTATGGGTTTTTTTAACCCCTGCATCAATTTGCCTTGGTGCAGTGACGTTTTGTTCACAAATATTGTGTGGAGCGAATGTTGTGCAATGAGTTACCAGGGCTGAGGGTTGATGCATCTCTGATGCCTATGTTTTTGGTTTTTTTTCAGAAAATGAGACAGAGAGAAAAATATATGATATGAAATAATGAGATTGAAAAAAAACTGCAGTTTATCATGAAACTTATATATTTCAGTGCCAAGATTTTCCAGGTAGTGAAATGCAGTGTGTGCAGTCATCCACTGGAACTGCCTTCGGTTCACTTCCTATGTCAACATTCCTATCACCAACAGTGAGTATATAAATAGCCCTTGTCAGTTTTGAATGAGGCCCTTCTTTTTCATATTAGAGGCCCTGCTATCTCATATTCAAAGCCCTTTTAGCTCATATTATAGGCCATTATATCCCATAAGGTTCTTCTTCCCTTTCACTTCACAAGGCATTTTGGAAATATTTCACTCTTTTTTGCAGTTGTTTTGAGAGTTATGCAGAGAACGAGTCTGAATGCCCTGCCTGCATGCCTGAAAACAGGTAACGATCATTACACTCATACATTTATCTATATATAAGCCTTTTTGGCAGATTTATAATTTTGAAACCAATTGTAACATCCAATCATTTTATAAATAAAAAATTAAATGCCCTTTTTGAAAGGAAACAACATGAATTATCATTAACAACAAGATGTTTTAATTTTGACAGGAAAGTGTTGGATATCATCCGTGCTCAGGAGCAGAGCAGAGACCTTCATGAGCAGTTCCACCACCAGGTAGCACCACTGAAAGTCGTATATTCAATGGCCAAATATATTATGTTCACAACAGTCTAATATATGTTGTGTCACAAAGCTTAGGAAGATTTTGAATTGGCTCAATATTTGGTGACTTTGACCCAATTTGTGAGACAAATTAAATAGCTTATATGCCCCTGAAGCCTAGCTTCTGCTTCATATATTTCATTTCTGTTTTCAGTTGGAGAGAGCCCCAGATGGATTTTCTGTGGTGGCAGACTACTTTGGAAGGGGAGTGTTCAACAAGGTGAGCCTGGAATGATATTGCAATATGAACAGAATTACATTTTTCATTGAGAAGGATTGTAATAAGATTTTTATCAAAAACTAATCTGAGGTGCATTATACAGTAAAACCAAGCTGTATCCATATTTGGTTTATCATTTCTATAAACAGATTGAACCAAAGGCAGACCATCTTCCAGATAGTAACATGTAGAAACAGACTATAGCTGATATGTGGTGATGTATTTCAGGTGACATTGATCACAGAATGATATATGGTCATGTATTTCAGGCGACATTGGTCACAGACTGATATATGGTGATGTATTTCAGTTGACATTGATCACAAACTGATATGTGGTGATGTATTTCAGGTGACATTGATCACAGACTGATATATGGTGATGTATTTCAGGCGACATTGATCACAGACTGATATATGGTAATGTATTTCAGGCGACATTGATCACAGACTGATATATGGTGATGTATTTCAGGCGACATTGATCCCAGACTGATATATGGTGATGTATTTCAGGCGACATTGATCACAGACTGATATATGGTGATGTATTTCAGATGACATTGATCACAGATTGATATATGGTGATGTATTTCAGGCGACATTGATCACAGACTGATATATGGTGATGTATTTCAGGTGACATTGATCACAGACTGATATATGGTGATATATTTCAGTTGACATTGATCACAGACTGATATATGGTGATATATTTCAGTTGACATTGATCACAGACTGATATATGTTGATGTTATTTCAGGTGACATTGATCACAGACTGATATATGGTGATATATTTCAGTTGACATTGATCACAGACTGATATATGTTGATGTTATTTCAGTTGACATTGATCACAGACTGATATATGGTGATATATTTCAGTTGACATTGATCACAGACTGATATATGTTGATGTTATTTCAGGTGACATTGATCACAGACCCGCCTACTAGACAGAGCCTCATGTCTAATGTACCACGGGACCCTGCCCACCAGAGGGAGCTCTTGCTGCAGCAACAGAGACTTAGCAACATGAAATAGCTCCACTAATGTCCTAAAGAACTACTCAGATGGGGAACAGGATTGCATTTTAAGTGTAAAAATGCTGCTAAATTAAATGTAAAATAAAGTATGTAATGTGTACATATCTCTTTTAGTGTAATGCAAATATCAGAACAACAAAATGTTAAATGTTTAGGAGATAATCTGTGGACACACTCATTTGTAAATAATGTAAATTGTAAATGCTGTTATTGTTGAATTTGTGTAAAAAGGCCAAGCAATGTAAGATGGTTGAATGTTAATGGCAGATCACAGGTAAGAGATAGGGAATTATTCATGCAGATAGGATATTAGATGTTTATATAGCTGGATTTTAATCATGTGCTCTTCATATCTTTGGCATTCTTATAGCTGATACTATTAAATTATGAATCACCCAACTTTGTGGTACAATTCAGTAATTTAAATATGATGGTAAATCATTATGATGAAGACAAATATCTGAGCAGTTAGTTGTGCTTTTTTTCGTATGTCAGCATTATTATCATTATTATTACTTATGAGAAAGATTGTTACAAAGAAGAGCATGCACTTACATACTAGAAGATACCTGCCAGTGTATGTCACTTGCAGGGGTTATGTGCAATATATTAATATGTGCCCAGAATTACAGTTCTCAAGGTATTTTCATTTCAGATGATTTGCATAAACATAAAGAATTAGAAAAGAATATTGCATTCAAATATGATTATTTTCATTAATAGTTCATAACAGTTTGAATATTTATCAAACATAACTGATTAAATGCTTCTAATGAATTGAATATTCTGTACCGAAGGGATTGTACGGAACAGAAGAGGAAGTCTCTTTCAAGGAAAGACGTGTAAATTTAAAAAGTGTTAACATTGTGCATCAAACACAATTTAGTCAACAGAACAGTAAGCCTATAATAGAGATATAAATGAATGGCTGGAAATGACAGAAATTCAAACAAAATTAATGGAGGTTGATATCTTTATGACCTCGAAAAAATTACATGGACATTGATATTACTAAAAATAATCAATATTGCAGTTGATTATAATTCTTACAACTGAATGTACAAAAGAAAATAAACATGTCAAGAAAGGATCTTTTTGTTCTTATTTTTGTTTTATATTTTAAATATAATTTGTGAAACAGCACAGTACTTATAATTTATGATTTGTTTTAGAAACATGGTAAAAATATGAAAAAATTATCCATTTCTTGAAAATATTGTGTAAAATTTATAGTTAACAATTTAAATAATTATTGCCTGAATAAATATTATTTGTTTAAAAACATGTCAATTTAATAAATTGAATATTATTTCAAACATGATTTCTAATTAAGTCTAGTAAATTGTTTAGTGGGAAATTGTCCTCTTATTCTCATGTTCTCTATTTTCTTGAAAGTGTTTTGGAATGTATAAATTCTTAATGGGACATTTACCTTTCTGTCATTCTGTCTATTGATCAAACTTGATCTTCTAAGAAACTTCTGAGTATATTTCTTAGTTATATGTAGGTAAGATTTAATATTGTCTGGAGATGAATACTATTTTGTTAAAGATTTTGGGAGGGGATGGAGGAAGTTATTTTATGTTTTCTTTTTTTTCAAGATTAAGTCTAACTTATTGATATAATTCATATTTATCACGATATACCAATTATTTCCTGGCTGTTTCTATTTATATATAAAGGTCTCGAATAATTAGAATGCTAGGCAGCACCACACAATTGAGAATTATTAAATAAGCTTAAAAATAAAGAGCAAAATACAAATAAAATATAAAAATATAAACAAAGGAATACCACCTGGTAGCCCCCCCCCAAAAAAAAAGAGAAACTAAAAAGAAAAAATAGAATAGATATGAAAATAAAAATATATGAATATAGATAATAATATATAGCCTGCTCAGATTGCAAATACATCAGTGACAGTGGAGTATTTCTATGTTTAATAGATGAATAGATATATACAAACATAATAAATAAATAAGAAATAATAAAAGATGGGGAGGGGTTAAAGAAAAAGAGAAAATAATATAATTTATTTGTTTGGCCAAATTTGACATTTGAAGGTTGCTGTTGCAAAACAATCCCATTATGAAGCAACCTGCTGGACCCGCCGCAGTCGGGTTCATTTTGAAGTCTCATTTTTTTATCGAATCGCGCATTTGTTTTGTTTTCAGCCGGGCTCTTTTAATGGATGACATAGTTTAAGTTCCAGCACTTGCCGGGCACATTTTTCCGTTATTGTATGGATAATCAAAGAATAATGGACTAAAACAGGTAATTAATATAAACATTATAAGGAAAGAAATATTTACAGGGTAATAATTGTTGCGCTTTTATTTTCGTTAGCGCGATCTCTATCTGACACACAACGGCGTCCATCGCAACCAAAACATCGAACTTGAGAATGAGATTGAAGCTGTGTTCCAAATTTCCACGGAAACCAATGTAAAATACCAAGTAAAATTGTCTGTCATTATTTGTTTATTTTCATAACAAATGAGATCTATTTTGTAAATTTATGACTGTGATTTTGACGCAAACGTATCGTTTATAAACGATATCAGAGATGTGTCCAAGCTTGTTTAGTGAGTAAATCTGACAAGTCATGCCAAGTTCAAGACAGAAATACTTCAAACAGAGAAAGTGAACCACCAAAAATATGCTTCAGCAATCATTATGATAATCTCGATCTGCCGAACAGTTTGGTATATATCAAATTTAAGTTTTATCACTGTCATTGTTATTGTTATCACGATTTAAAGAAACAGCTGGAAACTGTTTTATGGATGTGAATGTAAATTTATGCACTCATTCTTCTCCTATTGAGTATTGTTATCAGAACTTGTTAAGCAAACAGTTTTACACTAAATTGCAGCGACTATATATGCTAACAATATCAAATGTAGTTGATCCAAAAGATAGAATTGGTATATTTATCTCCTTAATTGTCAACATGTCAATATTGAGCTGATCTGTCAGTTAACTGAAACTTCAGCCCAATGGCTGAAATCTGCATGTTTTCACTATCCAGCAGATTATTTGTCAGCCCAACTGCTGTTCAGCAGATTAATTAGCAAAACATTTGCTTCATATGTACAACAGCAAAGATTATTATCTGCTATTATTCTATATATTTCATATCTACTATTATTCTATATATTTCAAAGATTATTATCTACTATTATTCTATATAGTTCATATCTACTATTATTCTATATATTTCAAAGATTAATTATTATCTGCTATTATTCTATATATTTCATATCTACTATTATTCTATATATTTCAAAGATTATTATCTACTATTATTCTATATAGTTCATATCTACTATTATTCTATATATTTCAAAGATTATTATCTGCTATTATTCTATATATTTCATATCTACTATTATTCTATATATTTCATTTAAAATTTTAATTGAAAATTAACACCAATGTCAGCTCAGCTTGGAGCTTAATGATTTGTGGCGAGGCCATGTGAAGTTGTATTCATTCCTGTTTGGTCATCAAAATCAAATAGATATGTGACAGCTATTGATATGAGTTACAGAGCCAATTGACCAGGTGATATGGTGAGCAGTGCAATGCCATCATATGTTAGTATAAACAATTAAAAATCTATATTTTCTATTCTTTTTTGGTTGCTGGAAAATGAGAAATTTTCATTATTTCTTAATTCTAAAATTGAGATGCATACAAGGAAATAATATTAAGATCTATAATCCACAATGAAAAACTGGGACAGACTTATGTTTTTTGGCTTAAATGTGTTCAAAGTAATGTTATTTGTTAATTTAGCACAGAAAAAGTAAACTTAACCAGCTAGTCTTAAATTGTTATTATTTGAATTGAACCCGTTTTAGCAGTAGTTAAAACGGGTTCGACTCAGTTTTTGCAGCTGGCGACTTACATCAAGTATTAATATTTTCTTTATTTAATGCCATCCAAAGAATAATCAAGCTTTTTGGGACATTTTAGATATAATCATGGCATAAAATATGAATTATCACTAAAAGAGTTGGGTATTTAAAATCTCATGCAAACGAGTTTGTCCGCCATGTGTGCTGTATGGGAAATACCCCCACTGGCGTCATAGCCTCACTCTCATCCTGGAATCCCCCAGAGCCGAAGGCAGTTACGTAAATATATGAGACCACACGAAGTTCTCTCCAGATGCTTCAAACTGATTGTGGATTATAGACCTTAAGAAGCTTTTGTTTAAAAGAACACGAAGATGATATTTATGTTTTACATAGATTTTATTGATGTTTCATCTCACTAAAAGGTGGCCTTAAATGTGAGCTAAACCAATAATTATTTTTTTTCTGAATAATTCACATTGCTATCCCAGAAAATACTACACTAACAGAAAATCATTAAACATTTCTTAAATCATAAGAAAACAACTATTTATGCTTTAACCTCTAAAGGATGGGAAGGATGGCAACATCCAGCACTGGCAATGGACAGGAGGGACATTGACATCCCCATTGTTCTGGCTTAATGACCTCATTTTGTAACATTCTCTTGGGCTGCAATTTGTTTCACTGATAATGACCTCAGACAGCTTAGATCATGAGTTTTGACCCCAGTGTTTCGTTGAGCATATTGAATGACCATGGTTACAAATTTTATTAATATAGAATACAGATACACTGGTAAAAAAAAGGTTAGTCCTGCCAATCCAAAAAAAAAAATAGACAGGCATATATTGTCCTGCATATGGCTGATGTAAATGGTAACTACGAAACAAGATAAAAAATATTTTACTAAAGGTTTCACACGAATAACTTGGGAAATAATACACTAAGAGAAATAGTTTCTGAAGTTATGGAAACAAGACAAATACACTCCGATACCTAACATTCACATTTGCAAGCTTTATCACACAATTATCTTTGTCATTTAAAAAAGCTGACATTTATATACCGCTGATACCAGACAATGTCTGCTCATAGCGGTTGATAGTAACTGGCCAGGATTCGAACCTAGAACCCCTGAATCTCAAGGCGAATACTCTACCAATTGAGCTATTTCGGCCAGATAAATTTTCATAATGTGGATTTGTAAATGATGCCACATTTTGACTTTGCCAATATGCAACTGAGATGAAATTCCACATTGGCATGTCAGATATTTACTCATTATGTTTTTATGATTTCTTACCTTTAGAAGAAGCAGCCATGAGCAGTGAGGGTGGAAAGAGGCAGCAAGCTGCAGCTGGCGATCCCAAAGCCAACATCATCATCAATAAACCAAAACTCAATAATATATTTGCTGAAGTCGAGAAGAATCTGCCTTCCATTGATTTTGAATTATCTGATGTAAGTATTATGTTTGCAGATATTATAAGTTGAAAGATATTTTCAGTGTAACATCCATACAAAAACTGATACAAAATAGTTTATCAGAACTTTACTTAAATCATTAGCCTGTTCCCTTTGTAAAATTTCATTTGGACTGGCAGAAAAATAATATATTTTAATTATTCCCTGTTTTCTGAAACAAATGATTAATTTTTAAGAGGTTTTCATACAGCTAATGAGTGAAATAATTTGGGCTATAAACTTAAGGTCATTTCCATCTCCTACTGAAACAGCTGGGAATCTGTAACAAGTTGATATAAATGATATAAATTACTTGTACCAGTGATGAGAATTACAAACTATTTTCCAACAATACACTTTATATGAAAGTAGTCATCAGGAATATGGGTTTAATTGTCATTAAAGCTCCCTTTTGATGACATCACCATATTAAAACCTTCCAAATCTGCGTTCAATGTATTATTGATACATCTGCGTTCAATGTAATATTAATTAATTTCAGGTGAGTTCTGATGAAGAAGTAGCCATATTCCAGCGCAATGTACGCACACCAGAGTTTGATGATGATAAAGACATAGATGAGAGTCTGTCTACCGATGACTGGGAACATTTATTCTCCACTGACAACACTGATCTTCAAAACATCAATGATGAACCACAGTGGAGAAAAGTACCACTTTCTGAGATACGCAGACAAAATGATTCAAAACAAACTACAAAGTTAAAGGAAACAAGTTCAGTTGGTAAGGGAGAACCAAGATTCTCAAATGTGGATGCAATGCTCCATGCTGGTCCATCTGTATTTGACAGACCACCTTCCAGAACAGAAAATGCACCGAGATTCTCAAATGTGGATGCAATGCTCCAAGCTGGTCCATCTGTATTTGACAGACCACCTTCCAGAACAGAAAATGCACCGAGATTCTCAAATGTGGATGCAATGCTCCAAGCTGGTCCATCTGTATTTGACAGACCACCTTCCAGATCAGAAAATGCATCGAAATTCTCAAATGTGGATGCAATGCTCCAAGCTGGTCCATCTGTATTTGACAGACCACCTCCCAGAACAGAAAATGCATCGAGATTCTCAAATGTGGATGCAATGCTCCAAGCAGGTCCATCTGTATTTGATGCAACACAACTTAGAGTTGGTAACAATCAAAATGGTAAAAGATCAATGTTTCCTAATGTAGAAGCCATGCTTCAGTCTGGTCCCACACCATTTGATATGCCACAAAGGTCTAATGAAAATGCATCGCACCGACCTTCTGGGAGAAATCAAATTCAAACCACATCAACTACGACACGGAACAATACACAAGCAAGTGTAGCTCAGGCAGCTGAGCTGAATTTCTCATCAGGTTTCTTGAACATGATGGAGACAGAGATAAGGAAAGGCCCATCAGCAGGAGGACTTGGTGGTATGTCACTGGACTTCGGGGACATGGACCTTGAGGATATTGTTGAATCAATGAATCAACCATTTGAGTGCACAGGGGTCATAGAGCCAGACAAACCTATTGTGTTCTCAGACTCCTTCATACAAAAAGTAGAAGATGCCATATTGAACCGAGCTGATAACAATATCCAAGACATTACAAATGAGGTAGACACAGAATCTTTAGACAGAGTGGAGTGTGAGGGCTGGGGTTCACACATGCAGCAGGTGGATGTTTCAATACAGACACGCACAGATTCTCACACGGATTCACCCTTGGTCGGAGTGAGGTCGGCTTGGGTCGATTCGGAGAGCGACACATGTAACGACAGTAGTAGATCAACCACTCCGCGCAGCGAGAAGAGGAAGGAGATGGGAGAACTCAGCCCGACTCTGCCTGCCGCTCCATACACTAAGTCTGCACCCATCCCACCAGAAAAGGTCATCTCCAAATACTTCTCATCAGCCCCTACCCTCGGACTGCAGAATATCAACACTTCACACCTCGGTAAGCCAAGCTTTCTTCTCTCTCACATAGCAGACAGAACCTTCAATAATACAGGCTTTTAATAGTAGAATAGAATGATAAGTGTGTAACATAACCATTCTTTGTATGATATGCATGTATATACCTAAAGGCCACTGGCCATAGCACAGTTGATTAGGGCGCAAGCTTATTTGCACCAGTTCCTCTGTAAAGATTAAATTTCCAGCCATTCCAAGATTGAATTCATGTTGCAATTTCTAATAAAAGCTGAGGCCCTTGCCTGAATGGTAAATCTGTCACTGTGTGGGTTGTCGTGCGAAGGATATACAACATGACAATTCAGTGAGGCAGCTCTATGTCTGCTACAAATAGGTCTCATCATGAAATGACTGAAATTATGTTGAAAATGATGTAAAACTAAATTAAACAAACATATATTCTTTAGATGTTGTATTTTAAGATTAACATTACTGTATTGTGCTTAACATTTTCAGAACTCTTGATTGATAACAATGAGGCGCAAACTGAAACAGGGGCAACACTGGAGTCGACAGTTCCAGTAGTTCAGTTTAACACACAGCAAGGTCAGACAGCCGGTAAGTGAAGACTTTTTTTAGAAAGAATAAATCGTTTGAGTAGGTGATTCAGTATTTGCAGATGATGCCATTCCAATATTTTAGAAAGCATAAATTGTTTGAGTGGATAATTCCATATGTGTAGATGATGCCATTCCAATATTTTAGAGAGAATAAATTGTTTGAGTGAATAATTCAATATTTGTAGATGATGCTATTCCAATATTTTAGAGAGAATATATTGTTTGATTGAATAATTCAATATTTGTAGATGATGCAGGGGAGAGAATGTCACTGATAGAGAGACTGGCAAAATTGTCGATGACCGAATCTGGATCAGATCTGAAGAATATAGACCCAAACACAGGAGCTTTCTACAGCAAGCAGCCAGAGCCCAAGGAGCTTAAGACAGCCAGGAATATCTCGATGGGAGGTCGGTAAAAACTCATATCATATCATGAAAAAACTCTTCAAACTCAGCCTTGGCTACTTAACATAGGGGATGGTAACAGTCAAACTCAGAGATCTCATTGTGTACTTTGTGCTGAGAGAAATGCTGTGCATCCTTTATCATAATAGGTCATTGGGCCTTTAAGATATAGCAAAATGTCAAAGTTTTTGGTTACAATTAAAGACTTTGACCTTGAAAAACAAGTCAAGGTCACAGAAGAGGTCATTCTATTTAGGCCTTTATGGGATGCATGTATGGTAGATAGCTGATAAGATAAACCAAAGCTTATTACCAATATTGCCTGAGATAATGTTGACTGAGGTACTATGCCACTGTTCTACAGAGCCATTTAAGCTAAAATCTAATGACAAATATATTTGTCTCAACAGAGCAGAGGACTGAAGTGAGGCCCAGAACAAGTAAAGCCACAGAAGTGGTTAACATTCCCAAAATTCCTGGTAATTATTTTATCTTCATATCCGCTATTTGTATTGAAGTTACTTGCATGGTTTTACAAACATTTTGTGACTGTAAATATGATCTGGTGAATGTGTAAAAATTTGTTCACATTTTATGTTCAAAATTTTACTTCAGTTGTTTTGAATTTATTGTTAATGTTTTAGTTCCGAGACCAAATTTGGCACAAAGAAAGCGAGGCACAGAACCAGAGACGGTCTTCCTCGATCTGCGGGACTTCAACCACCATAATGACGAACAAAAGAAAAGCATACAAGCAGTGCACAGAATACTGAAATATGCCAAACCCATGGAGGAAACGTATGCACTGCTTTTCATATTTACCCTTTATGTTGATTGAAAAAAAGTCTTATAAATAAGACTACAGACCTAAGATCTGCTTATTTCATTTTCCTGGATGTTTTAAACCAGAATATATCAAGTCAAAGATTATACATATTTATAACATTGTAAGACTTCCATTTTCTGAAAATAGGCTTGGAAAATAAGCTTAGGTTAGATCTTACATATTTCTCAGACAGCAAGTGTTTCAATAGGTTTTCTTGACTTTCTGTATTGTATGGATGTTGTATTACAGAGAGGATGGCAGTTCATCAGATGATGAGGATACTGGAGTGATGTGGCATGAACAGCGACGCAGGATGAAAGCTGCAATATCACGCGGTGACCTCCCACAACCTGAAAAAACACCAAACACCATCACTAACAAGTAAGGTTCATTGTTACCTTCACCTACTTGTTAGCTGTTAAGAAAAATTATGGAGACTAAAATTATTAATAAAAAAAACAAAAGTAGCATGTAGGTTCATTGCAAGCTTTTAGTTGAGCTGATATGTTGTGACATAGAAAAAATGAGTACTTGTTGCAGGCATTATGTTATTGGGGGAACTAGTTCTTTTTTTCTTATCTTTAATTGCCCACATGAATAGAGGGTTAAAGATTTTCTTGTCACAAATTAAAACAAGTGCTATACAAGTTGTGTATTATATTGAAGGCCAGTGGGTGTGGGTGGTCAGACTCACATGACAGCTCAGAGGCTTGCCCGACCTGCAGCAAAGAGTGTGAGTGCTGCCCCACTGACCTTAGCGGAGGAGCCGAGTAAAACTACAAAACCATCCGCAGAAGACACCCAGGAACAGGAGAAACAGAGGAGGCTGCAACTGGCAAAGTATTAAATGCACTTCTTATGCAAGAATACATGACTTATACAAAAGGGTTTTAATATGACATATGACACCATTTCTTGTTATGTTTAATTTGAAC
The DNA here is from genome assembly GCA_949316495.1 of Amphiduros pacificus. NCBI lineage: Eukaryota > Metazoa > Annelida > Polychaeta > Phyllodocida > Hesionidae > Amphiduros > Amphiduros pacificus. Next base: position 45,493,096 of record OX439006.1, on the reverse strand, counting down.
CTTGCCTTGAGATATTTTATTGACCTTTTCCTGTGATGTTTAAATTTATCCTTTTTCTTTGATTTTCAAATTGACATTTTTCTGTGATATATAGCTGCACCTTTTCCTGTATTTTCTTAGGTGCCCTTTTCCTGTAATTTTTAATGTGCCCTTTTTTTCTATAAATTAAAATTTGGCTTTGCTCTCTTTGATTTAGGAAGTTACGTGAGCAGCGTGAGAGTGAGCGGCAGTCACGTGTGAGGCTGGGTCAGAGACTGGACGCGTTGAGACCCCTTACGTCTGCCAAGGGGAAACAGCATGCTGCAGAGGCAACTCCCACCATATTTGATATTGTGAGTAGCAAAGTTGTACAAATCAAAATTCCTTTGAAATTAAATTGAAATTAAATTGCATCCAATTAAGAGTTGAATTTTTACAAATATGATATAAGAGAAAAGGCAGGGTCATTGACTGATGGTTGTGATGGGTTATTGACACAATTAAAATGGAAAGATATTTACAAATCAAAAAATAAGTTTGAAGGATATGCTAGTCTGACAATGAATAAGCAGCACTAAAATTTGTCTAAACCTAATATCCACCTTGTTGTCGCAGGAGGCCTCATATGAGCCGGCTCCCCAGAGTCTGCCCGGAGGAATGAGTGCAGAGGTGGAGTGTACCCTTCTCACCGTCCACCTCTCAAGCCCCGGAGAGATCGTTACACACCGCAGCTCCACCAACAAAAGTGTCGACACAGGTGAGAACAGCCTAAAATTGGATTCATTTTGGTGAAATTTGGGTTATCTCTGACAGGTCCTGAGTATAAGCATGTCTTGTTACTCAGACAAAATTAAAATTGACATGTCTAAAATGGAACGGTATTTGAACATCAAAGATAAGGATAAGCTTATCTGACAATGAATAATCAGCACTAAAATTTAACTAAAATTATTGTTAAGCTGGTATCATTATGATAGAATAGGTTCTAATGACAGATGACTCTGAATAGATCATTTTGAGCTTGTCTGAATCTGAGTAGATCTAATTAACCTTGTTAAAATCTGTTTGAGTAGAACCAGTTAATTCTTGTTTGAATCTGTTTGAGCTGACCCAGTTTTACATGTTTGAATCTTGCTTAAGTACATCCAGTTATCATTTTTTGAATATGTTTGAGTAGATCCAGTTAACCTAGTTTTAATCTGTTTGAGTAGCTCATTTTCTGCTTGTAGGTCATGGTTTGTCTGCCAGCTACACCACCCTTGTCACATGGCTCCTCTCACTGGTCCCCAACCGTTTTGACTTTCTGCAACCCTCAGAGGGTGACTCTACCAACCAGTCTTCTCCTCTGGATGCCTTGACTTTGCCTCCGTTCCATGTGGTTGCTCTACAACAAGTCTTCCAAGATGGACAACTCTGCCTGCAGGTTGCTGTGTGTCCCAGGCATGCCTCCACAGCCAATGTCACTCCTTCCAAGACCAAGATGGCCAAGGTAAAGCCCAAATATGGGCCAATAGATTCAAAACTTGGCACCAAAATGAGCCAATAGATTGAAATCTTGGGACCAAAATGGGCCAATAGATTGAAATCTTGGGACCAAAATGGGCCAATAGATTGAAATCTTGGGATCAAAATGGACCAATAAATTCAAATCTTTGGACCAAAATGGGCCAATAGATTAAAATCAAACCAAGTTGAAAATTCTGCTTTCGATGTTGTTCAAGAAATTGAAATGAAAGGAAGAAATGAATGGAGAGTTATAAATATGGTGTCTGATTGTGACTTGTACATTTAAAGATAGAGTTATGATATATACAATGTGACTTGATTGTGTGATTTCAGAAGCGAGATGAGATGAAGAATATCAGTCAGTTCCAGCACGTGTTAACCAAGTATTTATCCCACCACTCTCTGCACTCTGTGTGTCCGTGGCTGCAGGATCTGGTCAGTCTGGATGTGAGCAGTCAGGAAGGAGACTTCATATACAGGCCCCCTCTGCCCAACATCACCACCCGCCCACTGTCCACATTCCTGCAGATGAACCCTGACCCCACGGCGGTGCGTAAGGTGTTCTCTATACCTGTGGGTTTCTTCTGGGAGACATGTGACAGCGACGAGGCTGTGTGTGACCAGGATGTGAACGAGGACGGATTAAATTACGATACGCAGAATACCATGTCGCTGGTGTACAAGAAGGTGTACCGGGATCAGCGCGCCATGATGGGCATCCTGAACCGGGTGCTGCAGGAGGGACTAGACCTGGCTGGTATCCGTCTCCTCTACCCGACGGGTGACCTCATGAAGGTCGCTGCTGGTACGTCCACCACGGCGCAAGACACCGGTACTTCACAGCAGGATATGCTCAATAACATCGGCCCAATAGTAGCCCTGGCCATCAGAGGTACATTCGCTCGGACAATATGGCTGGATGCTGTTGGGCCATCCGATCCGTGCCTCGCTCGCAAGACGGATCCCAACTCTCTTTGTGCTTTATATGGAGGTGAATCTCGGGGCGAATGCCTCCTCTTCTGTCCCCGGAACCCCACTCGTGTATTGTGTGAGCTGTCGCGCTGGTTTGGTGGTAGAGTGCCACCTAGTGGCGTGATAGATGTGGGGACCCGTGCCAAGACTGAGAGACCTTCCAGTGCAGGAAGAGGAGAGAGGCCCTCTAGTGGCGGACGTCGATCACGCAGGGCTCCCTATGGTGACGCTACCAGTGAGGAGGCCTGCATTCCCACTCACAAACCACCAGCGCCCCTGGTGAGCACCACAAGAAGTAGCCTCCTGCTGGTGATATCTCCGCTGGTGCCGACGCGCTGCATGGGACTCATGTTGGCAACCTGCCAAAGGCGTGGCTACCAGCTGAGGGGCGTCCGCAGAACGAGACTAACTCCAAAGCGAGCAACAGTTTTAGGTGAATAATTATTAAATGCACATAAGTTAGGATAAGCATAATAGTGAAAAAAACACAATGAAAAACAAGTTTAAAATAGCCAATAATTTGCATTCAAAGTTCCTGTTTTAAGGCCTTTAACTATACAGCCTGTGAACACCACAAGACATAAAATTCATAAGTTGATTGGGAAATACAAAGTTTGAAGCAATGATCTGAATAAATGTTAATGTGTTTCAGGAGTTCCAACGTCTCATATTGAAGCTTTCACGGCTGATATGAGTGATACATCTACGACCTTTGACCCTAGCTCCACGGCGACCTTGATCCGACCTTCTACCATCTTGCTGCTGATCAAGGAGAACTGCCTGCATAACTGCGCCAGCCTGATCGAGGCCCTCATGGTGCAGATGTCACTCCTCAATGTGCTCGGTAAGGCAATATCCATCCCCCAGACATAGATATAGTCAAAGATTGCAAGCTTAAGATATTGTTTCACTCAACAAAATAGGCAATATTTAACCTGAAGAAATATATATATATATATAAATTGAAGCTTAAGATATTGGTCAAATATGATAATGTTTACTCAACAAAAAAAGGCAATATTCAATGTACAGAAATAGATATATTAAAAAAATGGAAGCTTAAAATGTTTTTATAATAATGTTGACTTTAGCTCCTACAATCTGGTGATCCCAGTACCTGACAAGATGTAAAAATTGTATCATTCTGTTGGTTGATAAATGAAGTGAGATGTTATAGTGGTGCTATTCATAGAGACATGACAGTCTGCAGTAGAGGTATATTACTATTATTATTAATAATGATGATGATGTATATTATGTTTAGGGAGCATCCAGAAGGAGATCTCAGAGCCCCTGACATCCCCCATGTTGTTCCAGGCATCACCCTACTCAGAGAGTCTCTTGCACAGCCTGGGAGGAGATTTCAGCCGGGTAAGGGCCATCATGTTTATATCTACAACCATCATTATTCATTACTTGCTGTCTGTGCTTTATTATACAAAGGACAATCCAAAGCTGCCAAATCACCCTAAAGGATACAAAATCATTGTTCAAAATGATAAGTAGTATACCACTGGATAACATAAAATTGTACTGTAAATGTATAGAATAAGTTCACCATCATGTTATATAGAAACTCAGTCATTTTCTTGTGTCTTACTTTAGGTTCCAGAGGGAGAATACGGAGCACCCCCTGGATACATAGAACCCCAGCTGTATACGAACCCAGAGGTAGAGCAAATCGTCACGCTCACACTAACTAGTCATCAGCTCATGAAAACATTCGGCCTCTTTCTGGGTATGTCCATTTATACTATTTATCACCAAATTTGATAACTGTTTTTAAAATGTCAATAACACTGTTATATTTGAATGTGATCATTGGTGTATTTCAGGTCGTTTGTTACGTTTGGTGCCGTATAGTCGGACCTCTACGGGGCCAGTGCTGACAGAAGGACTGGAGTTGGTTGGGATAAAGTGGCTACCAGGGTTGGCCATACACCACGCCAAGGAACTAACCCCCTACGAGGTCGGAGACAAGCAGTGGAAGCCAAGCATACATACCTTGACTTCAGGTGAGCAATACATACCCTGATATCAAGTGAGCATTGTGAAGACAGTGGACAATAGGGCCTTTTCATCTGTCGGCCCCAGACTACGGAACGTTCTTCCTAGTGAGATTAGGACTAGTACCTCAGTCACCAACTATAAGAGTAGACTGAAAACTCATCTCTTCAGGAAACATGTCCTGAACATAGCAATATGAACAGACTGGTCTGGTATCATCGCTATATACATTTTATTATTATTATTATTACCGTGACACTAGGTCAGCAATATGTACCCTGACACTAGGTCAGCAATATGTACCCTGACACTAGGTCAGCAATATGTACCCTGACACTAGGTCAGCAATATGTACCCTGACACTAGGTCAGCAATATGTACCCTGACACTAGGTCAGCAATATGTACCCTGACACTAGGTCAGCAATATGTACCCTGACACTAGGTCAGCAATATGTACGCAGATATTAAATGCTCTAAGAAAATATATATATGTTTATATCTTTGCAAATGCTGGTCTGATTTAGGAGATATATCATAATAATGATTGTGTCTGTATTTATAAGCTCTATTGTGTGTTTAATATGTTTGGAGGCTGATGATGTCCTTCCTCTAAAAAGCTGCAGATGAAAGTTTTTGCAATGTGTTTTTTAGAGCCTGCTGTTGTGCTGATATTGCGAGGTATCAACGCCTTCCAGCGTATTGACTCCATTGTGAACATCAAATCTTCTCGGCCTGGTCTGGGTGCCCAGTCTATCTCCCTGGACAAGATCATGTCTCCCACCCCACACCTGGCCTACAGACTTGCTAGGCTCTTCTTCTTTGAAAGAGAGTTGTTCTCAGATCCTCAGGCTCGAAGTTTGCTCCCGTACCTGCCCTCCATCCGCCACTTACAGGCACTGCATGCTGACCACAGGTAAGCTGTGACCCTGTCTGACTACAGACAAACTATCTGGCTATAGGTAAGCTGTGACCCTGTCAGATTATAGGTAAACTTTCTGGCTATAGGTAAACTATCTGACTACAAGGAAGCCATGGCCCTGTCTAACTACAGACAAACTATCTGGCTATAGGTAAGCCGTGACCCTGTCTGACTAAAGGTAAATTAGGTAAACTATCTGACTACAAGGAAGCTGTGACCCTGTCTAACCAGGTAAACTATCTGACTACAAGGAAGCTATGACACTTTCTGACTTCAGATAAATGTGCTGATTCAAGTTAGTATATTACTATGGGCAAATCATTACTGGCCAACTTGGGGAAAAATTATCTCTTTGTAGGCATACTACAGGAGAGCTATAATGAGTATATACCTTAATGCATCTGACCAACAGTGATATATGTGGATTCAACATATTTGATATGGTGCCTTAGAATTCAATGCTTGATATTTCAGTAATAAGAGCAAGAAGACGCCAGAGACTGGGGCGAGGGAGGTGGTGGAAGAGGGGATATTCTCAGCCATGTTGTCAGGCCCTCAGGTGATCACCTCCGTGCTGCTGGCCAAGCCCACCGTGGTAACCAGACACCTCGGCAAGTTCCTCAAGAGACTCACGCGGGAGAACTTCCTCATTGTCGGCCTCAGGCTTGAAGTTCTAGGCCCCGACTACATCAACACAGTCATGCCACCTGGAGCTCATAAGGTCAGGGTTCACACCTTAGTATATTCTTTTATTGAACTGCTTGATAAACTTCAAGCACAAAATTATGCTCCCCTGATGTTAGAATTATTATTTTTGCTCCACTCAAGTAAATCCCCTCGTCATTGCAGAATGTGTCTCTCTTAGCACTGCATGAGCGATACCTAACCTCTGGTGCGAGTCTGGTGCTCTGTGTTCAGCGAGAGAATGCAGTGCGCCACCTAGTGGAACTTCTGGGCCCTGATGATCCGCGGGATGCCCGACGCAGTAGCCAGTTCCTATGGAGAGCTGAGTTTGGTACAGACCCAGTTGCTAATGGGTTGTATGGTACGTTCTTATTATTCTAATCCATACATAGTAAACAAAATAGTCTTCTGAAATTTCTGTGAAAAAAAAGGTTTCACCTTTATGATTTGAATATATTTTTTTTGTATTTATAGGGTCTGCCAATTATATCAAGTCAGTGGAGGATCAGCATATGTTTTTCCCTCATGGACTTTGCTGCAAGCAGACTGAACAACTCACAGCAGAGCAGGTAAGGCCATTCAACAATTCTCCAGATTGTAAGCATCCGTGCTGTATAGACCTATTTGACTTAAATAACTAGTGTGGTATGTCATGGCGCGGTATGTCATGGTGCGGCATGTCATGGCGCGGCATGTCATGGCACGGCATGGCGTGGCGCGGCGCGGCATGTCATGGCACGGCATATTATGGTGTGGCATGTCATGGCATAGTATGTCATGGCATAGTATGTCATGGTGTGGTATGTCATGGTGTGGCATGTTATGGCGTGGCATGTTATGGTGTGGCATGTCATGGCATAGTATGTCATGGTGTGGTATGTCATGGTGTGGCATGTTATGGCGTGGCATGTCATGGCATAGTATGTCATGGTGTGGTATGTCATATAAGTGGAGTGGTACACATTAAGTGTGGTCTGTCATTATTTCAGGTATGTTGCCCCGGAGAGGATGACATCGTGGACTTGTCCCAGCAGAGGTCAGTCACCCTGGCCCAGGCTTCCAACGTCTCTCCACTAACACAAAACAAAGCCAGGTCAAACGCCTCAGGTACGTTAAAAATTTCATCAAGCTTTTCTATATAAATCTCACAGGGGAGATGTTTACTGATGTTTTGTCACATAAGTATATGTTTGTGATGATAAATGCTGTTTCAGGCACATGTACATCAGAGAGGTTACCAGTGACGATCCTGACTCAGACAAACTGCATCCTGCTGCCCCCATCATTGCTGATACCCGAGTCTCGCGGCCACAAGATCCCATACATAGACATTGTGGACTACCTCATTAGTCACGGGTAAGTTATATATGCCACCTCAATGGCCAAGGATAAATAACATGTACTGCCTCATTAGTCACGGGTAAGTTATATATGCCACCTCAGTGGCCAAGCGTAAATCACATGTACTGCCTCATTAGTCAGAGGTAAGTTCATCTAGAGTCAAAGGTAAATTATATTTGCTGCCTCATTAGCCAAGGTAAGTTCATCAATTATCACTGGTAAGATTATGTGCTATCCCATTAGTCACATGAAGGTTATATCAGGTATCCCATTAGGCGCAGGAATGTTATATCAGGTACCCCATTAGTCACAGTAAGGTTATATCAGGTACCCCATTAGGCACAGGAAGGTTATATCAGGTACCCCATTAGTCACAGGAAGGTTATATCAGGTACCCCATTAGGCACAGGAAGGTTATATCTGCTACCCCATTAGATATAGGAAGGTTATATCAGCTACCCCATTAGATATATGAAGGTTATGGCAGCTACCTTATTAGTCAAAGAAGGTTATACCAGGTACCTCAGGAAGGTTATATCAGGTACCTCATTAGTCACAGAAAGGTTATGTCAGCTACCTCATTAGGCACAGGAAGGTTATATCAGATACCTCATTAGTCACAGGAAAGTTATGTCAGCTACCTCATTGGCTCTGAGGTAGCTCCTCATTAGTCAAGTATTATGTGCTACATCATTAGAACAAGGACAAATAGGACTGCCCCATGTGCCAAAGGTCAGTTACTAAGTTATATGTAATATTATGTGATATCTAGGAGTTGTACTAAAAATCTGAGTTATGGAACTTGAAATGAATTCAATAAATAAGATAAACCAAAAGGGGAATATGTGACAAGACTCAAACATCCTATTTGAAAATCTGATATTTTAGCATATAATTGGGTTCATTTTTATGCTGAACAATAATTCAATAAATTTTGTTATGATATTTTGACCATCATCAGATTTGACCTGTTTTTCTTAGATTAATATAAACAAAACATATGACACAACAATGAGTAATCAAGCATTTTATATTTTCTGTATTTGCCAAAGATTTGAGTTGGTTGGCGCCCGCATGCTGTGGTTGACTGAGCGGCAGGCAGAACACTACCTCCACCTGGTGGAGGCTGGCAGCTACAAGATGGTGCCCGCGCTGACGAGCGGCCCCAGTCTGGTGCTGGCTCTCCAGAGAGACAACGCCGTCATGGCATTCGACTCTCTCCTCGGCACATCATTCGACAAGGAATCCATATATTCTAAATATTCTGACAAAATCATCAAACCAAAGGATACCAAACAGGTATAAAATTTTTAGTCTTTAAGATTATATTTACTGTTCCTGATGATGATGGAATTTATTTAATAGTTTCTGCGAGAATCAATCACAAGTTTAAATAAATTTTAGAGTTTTAATATGATATTATATATATATTTTTTCAGGCATGTGACCTTTTGGCCTTCTTCTTTGACAAGTTAATGCCAGGGGCACAGGCACAAATAGTAGCCAAGGGAGATGTGTGACTGTATCAAAGGAAACACCCAGGACAAACATTATAATATACAAATGCACCAAAGATTTGTGATGATACCAAGATATCAAGTCAGGAATAACATTACAACATTGCAGTGGAGATTCTGTGACAAGGCAACCAAGTTACAGCATAGAGATCCCAAAGTAATGTTTTAGTTGGGTTCTTGTTGATTCACTTCCAGTATGTATCATTCTCCTTCTTCCAGGATCGGTACATTGACTGGGTTCTTGCTGACTCACTTTTGGTATGTACCAGTCCTCTATATGTCATCAAGGATCGGTACATTGACCGGGTTCTTGCTGACTCACTTCCAGTATGTACCAGTCCTCTGTGTGTCATCAAGGATTGGTATATTGACCAGGTTCTTGCTGACTCACTTCCGGTATGTACCAGTCCTCTGTGTGACATCAAGAATCGGCACATTTGACTGGGTTCTTGTTGACTCACTTCCGGTATGCACCAATTGTCCGTCCATCATCCAGAACAATAACATTGAACATGATTTCAGTGAAGTTGGCATTAACATATCATCTTTACCCAGAAAATGGGAGCAAATATAATAAGACCCCAAATTTATACCAAAGAAAATTCAGTGTATCACAATATAAATGTGGTGTGGTGTACTCAGTAATGTTTGCATTTTTTATTTCACGAATTTATATCTTAGGCCATGCTTGATGGAAATGTAGATATATTTGCTAGTGTGCAAAAATTTGTGATATTAATGAGTTTATACTTGTTGCAAATTATGTGATCTTTCAAAAGTAAATATTTCCTCCAGATGAATGTGTGATATCAGTGTAAAAGAAAATAATGTACAATAATGTACAATACTTTTCACAGAATTAACATTCTTTTATTGTACAGGTTCAGATTTGTTGTAAAGTGACTAACCTTTACAATCATTATGTGATTTATTATAATTACATTCAGTCACTTTTCAATAATTATGTGATTTCTCATAATAAAGTTCAGTCACTTAACAATAATTATGTGATTTCTCATTAAGTGCCGTCATTTAAACATTAGAGGATTTCACAGAGTAGGCATAGGCATTATGTCATATTTGTTCCCAATTGGTCCAAAGCAGATGTGCTGTTGGTAAAAATGCTCATCAGTCTAATATAATACCAGGATGTGGATGTGATAAATGTCTTACTTGACCTGATCTAACCTGACCTGACCTGACCTGACCTCTATCTGCTGATGCTGGGGAAATGTAGGTCTCCATTTGGCTCATCCTGAACTTGAACTTGAATCCAAAGTTGGTCCACTTAAGTCTGTAGCTTGCTGATATAGGTATAGACATGGTGACAGATATATCTAATAGTAGATAAGCATATATGCTTATGTATTATATAACTTCTGAAATAAACAAAATTCAATTCATATATTTCAAATAGGTCTCTGTTGAATAGATCAATTTCTTGAGGGGCATCACTAAATGATTAAATTAAAGGCTTGAATTTTTTCCTGTGATCATTGAAATGTAGATATATTTTTGTATTTGTTAGTGTTTGGAGTGGCAAGATATAGAGAGGTTAACCGGTGCTTACAGGAGGACACAGTGAATGATTGAATCAGACCCAATATCCCACATATGACACAGGTGGACACATCTGTAGATCACATTGTGTACATATTGTATATATCACGTCACAGAATGAGATGCAATATCTGTGTACTTTATACCCTAACATTCAAAGTTATTTGCTTGATGAGTTGAGTTTGGTGACATTGTGGGTGTGTACTTGATTGGAACCTGTCTTCAACAATTTTACTGGAATAGAAGTCCTTTGTTGTGCACTATGATATTGATTCTGCACTATGACATCTGTTCTGCACTATGACATCTGTTCTGCACTATGACATCTGTTCTGCATAATGACATCTGTTCTGAACTTTGTTAACTCTTTGAAAACTGCTGTGTGCTATGATTGTTTGTTATTGTTCATATTGATAATCAAATTATTCAGAATAAATCAAACACCTTTCTTGTTACCCCGTAGTGGCAAGTGATATATATATACATGTTCATTTTTTCTGCCACTATACACAGTATTACACATTCCCATTGTCTGGGTTGCCATAGTTACAAATGTTGTTAGTTGTTGGAGTGTATTATTGAGGGTTATGTCTCGTTTCATTGTTATTTATTCCACACGAGACAGTATTATCATCCTGTGATATGAATTAACATTGTTTCCTGTCTGAATGGTATTTATGATCAATGTTACTCTCTGCTGATAGTAATTTTCCTCATAAACTACAATAGAACCTTGTGTGTGACTACAGATTTCAGCCTTTTTTTTCTGATGTTTGCGTAGTTCAGAAAACTAAAACAACTGAAATGTGAAATTTGGTGTTTGAAAATAAATATGCACTTATCTTTGTAATTGAGGTATGGTTGGCAATATAAATGATTTTCTGTTAAAATAAAGAAGGAAATGTGTGGCCTTAAAACTCTTTTCCATGCATTGATGAAAATGCATTATCTGCAAAATAACAATACGTTTGAACTAGGATAGGGAAGGATTGTTGACACTGTTTCTGACTGGGAGCAGAATTAATATGGCTCAAATTACTAAAAAATGTAAACCAAATTCAGGATTTAATATTGATCACATTTTAAGTGCATATATTATGCATATTCCGTCCAAAAATGTTTAAACTATAAATTTGTATTCCGTCCAGATCTAGAAGTGTTTAAACTATAAATGGTATCAGATTGTGCAATTTAAAAAAAAATAAATGGTGTCAGATTGTGCAATTTTTTTTATCCCATCTCTAATTCCTGGCGATAGATTCAGTAAATTGTGTTTTCAACATGTATGCTGATGTATGTATATTTTCCATCACAAGAGGAAATAAAATATCGGTCATCATCGCTATCACAAATACAAGAGAACATTGACGGAAATAAAAGTTAGGTTGAAATGAGAAAATGTTAACAAAATGATATTCTTGAGTACAACCTTTGATATGAAGATTGTTTTCCTCTTAAAACTCTTCCATCCATTTGCTGCTGAATCATTCAATCTTATGACACCAATATGGTCACAAAGTTTACTCCTGCAAGTCATTCAATGTTTATATGTAAATAAAAAGTTGAGTTTGTAAAAAATATAATTCTGTTTCCTATTTTATGTGACATATAGTTTGCAAAAAGTTAGATACAATTATTTTCTGTGCATTGGATGAAGCATCCCATAGAAAAGACTGGGGAAAAGATTTTGGAGGTCCCCCAAATTGTGATCAAGATTGTGCAAGTCCCCCCACTGTTGAAGCGAACCCATGGCATAGCTAAAATTCATACAATTCATTAATAGTGTGTATTTCATAACATAAAACAAAGCAATAATCCCTTAAGCCTTGGACCTAAGCATATTTCATAAATAACTTTATATAATTTGCTGATGTATTTAGAATGTGATAAGGACACCTACCTTCCTTATTTACTAACTAAACCTGCATATTTGTTTTTCAGACTAAATCATGTTAACTGGTTGTCATTTGTATATTCTTTCAAGTTATCTCAAGAATAAGCCTATTTTATTATTTGTTTATAAAAAGTCATTCTTCAGAAATCTAGGATGCAGAAATGACAAAAAATACAAATAAAACACAACATGGGCATTTGCAGCTGAATATGTTTTATTTACAACTCCTATTGCAATAATACAATGTTCTCATTGTACTTTCTATCAATGGTACATTTACAATCAGTAGTTCCTTGTATAGCAAGAACAGTCCCTACACCAGGTAGTCCCCTGCATGCCAAGAGGAGTCCCTACCCTGGGTAGTCCCCTGCATGCCAAGAGGAGTCCCTACCCTGGGTAGTCCCCTGCATGCCAAGAGGAGTCCCTACCCTGGGTAGTCCCCTGCATGCCAAGAGGAGTCCCTACCCTGGGTAGTCCCCTGCATGCCAAGAGGAGTCCCTACCCTGGGTAGTCCCCTGCATGCCAAGAGGAGTTCCTACCCTGGGTAGTCCCCTGTATGCCAAGAGGAGTCCCTACCCTGGGTAGTCCCCTGCATGCCAAGAGGAGTCCCTACCCTGGGTAGTCCCCTGCATGCCAAGAGGAGTCCCTACCCTGGGTAGTCCCCTGCATGCCAAGAGGAGTCCCTACCCTGGGTAGTCCCCTGCATGCCAAGAGGAGTCCCTACCCTGGGTAGTCCCCTGCATGCCAAGAGGAGTTCCTACCCTGGGTAGTCCCCTGTATGCCAAGAGGAGTCCCTACCCTGGGTAGTCCCCTGCATGCCAAGAGGAGTCCCTACCCTGGGTAGTCCCCTGCATGCCAAGAGGAGTCCCTACCCTGGGTAGTCCCCTGCATGCCAAGAGGAGTCCCTACCCTGGGTAGTCCCTCATCCTTTGTACCCAGTAGAGAGTCATACCTGGGTAGTCCCTCATCCTTTGTACCCAGTAGAGAGTCATACCTGGGTAGTCCCTCATCCTTTGTACCCAGTAGAGAGTCATACCTGGGTAGTCCCTCATCCTTTGTACCCGGGAGAGTCATACCTGGGTAGTCCCTCATCCTTTGTACCCAGCAGAGAGTCATACCTGGGTAGTCCCTCATCCTTTGTACCCAGCAGAGTCATACCTGGGTAGTCCCTCATCCTTTGTACCCAGTAGAGAGTCATACCTGGGTAGTCCCTCATCCTTTGTACCCAACAGAGTCATACCTGGGTAGTCCCTCATCCTTTGTACCCAGTAGAGAGTCATACCTGGGTAGTCCCTCATCCTTTGTACCCAGCAGAGAGTCATACCTGGGTAGTCCCTCATCCTTTGTACCCAGGAGAGTCATACCTGGGTAGTCCCTCATCCTTTGTACCCAGGAGAGTCATACCTGGGTAGTCCCTCATCCTTTGTACCCAGGAGAGTCATACCTGGGTAGTCCCTCATCCTTTGTACCCAGCAGAGTCATACCTGGGTAGTCCCTCATCCTTTGTACTCAGGAGAGTCATACCTGGGCTGGGTAGTCCCTCATCCTTTGTACCCAGGAGAGTCATACCTGGGCTGGGTAGTCCCTCATCCTTTGTACCCAGGAGAGTCATACCTGGGCTGGGTAGTCCCTTATCTTTTGTATACAGCAAATAGCTGACAAAGATAAACTGACCCTGGAAGAGACTGGTACAACAGAAACATTCCATACCACTTGAATCTAATTTGAACACAAACTTTATTGTACACATGTCATGATGATATGCTAATTAAATGCTTTTCCAGTAATTAACAACTTTCCTATGGAATGTTACCTTTCTGTTGCCCAACAAGGAACCACAAGTCATGAGTGAAGACATTTTGTAACACTTACATGTCTCTAAGTGTAGTTTTAATATTCAGACAGCTAGAAAACACCATCAATATTACGATTTGATTATCACAATTGTCTACAGTGTATACCCTTTGGAATCTATACCCAGTAAAATGCTCAGACAATTTCTGAATATCTAGATTACTACGTATGTCTAGAATTCTTAAATACAATAACGTGAATATCGCAGCAAGGATTCCATGTTATATAATAATTCTTTATATATCTTCCCCAATATAATTGAGAAAATATCTGTGAAATTATACCAAAATATACATACGAGGTGACCTTAAAATGTATGCTTGTGACCATATGCATTCTGTAGTAGACACTGAAGAGACATTTGGCCTTAACGGCAGCATCACTACAAAGCTTGGCAATGCAAAAACATAGCCACAAGTCTGTGATCACTAGAACAAGTGAGATATCAATCCTGATTCTGGAATAATGTAATATCTGTGTAGTTCACATTGATACACACAACAAAACAAAATGACTAGATTATAAGCAAGAACTTCTCTGCAGCTCTGACACGCACATCCACAAAACAGACACAATGCATTGACACTGCTGAGGCTGAGACTGCTACCAAAAACACGGCTCTAGATAAGATTGAGGTCAAAGACACTGTTCTAGATAAGATTGAGGTCAAAGACACTGCTCTAGTTCAGACTGGGGCCAAAGACTGTCGAGGCTGAGACTGCTACCAAGGACACTGCTCTAGTCCAGACTGGGACCAAAGACACTGACATAGTTCAGACTGGGGCCAAAGACACTGCTCTAGTTCAGACAGGGGCCAAAGACACTGCTCTAGTTCAGACTGGGACCAAAGACACTGCTCTAGTTCAGACTGGGGCCAAAGACACTGCTCTAGTTCAGACTGGGACCAAAGACACTGCTCTAGTTCAGACTGGGGCCAAAGACACTGCTCTAGTTCAGTCTGGGGTCAAAGACACTGCTCTAATTCAGACTGGGGCCAAAGACACTGCTCTAGTTCAGACAGGGGCCAAAGACACTGCTCTAATTCAGACTGGGGTCAAAGACACTAATCTAGGTCAGACTGGGACCAAAGACACTGCTCTAGTTCAGACTGGGGCCAAAGACACTGCTCTAGTTCAGACTGGGGCCAAAGACACTGCTCTAGTTCAGACTGGGGCCAAAGACACTGCTCTAGTTCAGACTGGGGTCAATGACACTGCTCTAGTTCAGACTGGGGCCAAACACACTGCTCTAGTTCAGACTGGGGCCAAACACACTGCTCTAGTTCAGACTGGGGCCAAACACACTGCTCTAGTTCAGACTGGGGCCAAACACACTGCTCTAGTTCAGACTGGGGCCAAACACACTGCTCTAGTTCAGACTGGGGCCAAAGACATTGCTCTAGATAAGATTGAGGTCAAAGACACTGCTCTAGTTTAGATTGAGGTCAAAGACACTGCTCTAGTTCAGACTGGGGCCAAAGACTGTCGAGGCTGAGACTGCTACCAAGGACACTGCTCTAGTCCAGACTGGGACCAAAGACACTGATCTAGTTCGGACTGGGACCAAAGACACTGCTCTAGTTCAGACTGGGGCCAAAGACACTGCTCTAGTTCAGACTGGGACCAAAGACACTGCTCTAGTTCAGACTGGAGCTAAAGACACTGCTCTAATTCAGACTGGAGCTAAAGACACTGCTCTAATTCAGACTGGAGCTAAAGACACTGCTCTTATTCATACTGGGGTCAAAGACACTAATCTAGTTCAGACTGGGACCAAAGACACTGCTCTAGTTCAGTCTGGGGCCAAAGACACTGCTCTAGTTCAGACTGGGGCCAAAGACACTGCTCTAGTTCAGACTGGGGCCAAAGACACTGCTCTAGTTCAAACTGGGGCCAAACACTGCTCTAGTTCAGACTGGGGCCAAAGACACTGCTCTAGTTCAGACTGGGGCCAAAGACACTGCCCAGGCCCAGACAGCAACTTGTCCAATAATTCTATTCAAATAATGAGTGAAAAAAGAGCACATCAGAATTTGGATCAAGACAGCTAACATTGCATTGATATAACATATATTGAGAAGCAAGACAAGAACCCTTGTGTCGATACCTTCCGTGCATCATGAACTCCACACCTGCTCTAAGCATCAAAGTAATTAATCTTTGTAATCCAAGATATTAAAAAATTTATGTGACATTTTGCACCACCTCAGTAATTGGTGAATTTAACTCCATTTGGCAGACCAGATTACATTAATGAATTTTACAGTGGTGCAAAATTATCCATATTTCAATATGCTTGTTAAAAGACAGGATATGTTTAAACCAAAAAGACAGGATACCAGTTGTAAAACTAAACCAGTAGCACAACACATTACATCTCTTGTTCTCACTTTCACAGGAATTTTCATAGGAGTTTCAAAACCTAGGCAGTGAAAGAGAAAATATGAGTAGTCTCTTTGACCCATGGGCAGAGATGCCTCTGGGCTTGGTGATAGTAATGTTCTACTTCTAATGCCAGATCTCTGCCATTTTAATATGTGTTTATAATTCAACTGGTACCATATCTTTGACACTCATTGTGTTTCTAAAATACAACTGGTACCATATCCTAACCACTGCATTTATTCCTTATAATTCAACTGGTACCATTTATCTACTGATGGATTAACAATG
Source organism: Amphiduros pacificus (assembly GCA_949316495.1). NCBI lineage: Eukaryota > Metazoa > Annelida > Polychaeta > Phyllodocida > Hesionidae > Amphiduros > Amphiduros pacificus. The sequence continues at coordinate 45,476,189 of OX439006.1, read as the reverse complement.
TAACTGTTCACCTTGTAGATAACATATACTGCTCAGTGCTTTTTTATTTATTCACATTGTTGTAGGTAACACTTAAGTGACAATAATTACAGTTTAACCTTTTCTCAAAGGGAAAAGTTTTAAATATCAAACAACAGTTTACCTCAAAATGATGGTAAAGACAATAACATTTTTGTCTAAGCTTGTACAGTGTAAAAACATGAAAATCTGGAGACTGCAAACTGGCAGCAGACCCTGGATGTGCCCTGGATGTGCCCTGGACATGCCCTGCTGGTGAGGAAGGTGGCAAGTAATAAGTTGGATATGGTCCATTTGGTGGAGCTCAAATCATAGATATGGTATAGAGAGTTGTACATGAGTCAGCAGAGAGTTCCTATAACGTCTTTATCAAGCTCTGTCCACTGAGCAGGAGACGTTCTCCATACAGTGGCAGTGGCGGGCATGTTGCGACATGCGACACAGGCCAAGAGCTAATATAATGAAACACTAACCCGACCTTTTCCACCAATTTTGGCCATCTGGGAACTACTATTCAAAATGTTATGATTTATCATACAAGGGCTGCTCAAAGTTTATATTTACAAGTTCCTTTTCATGGCAGCACTATTGTTATTATTGCACTGATATTTTCAACTTCATAACTCTGTAAATATAATTTTTCTGGGATATTTTACGATTGATTCCAGGACTTCTTGATAAACCCATATATGGCCAAAGGAAGCAAGAGCTGATCGCAAAAAAATATTAGGAATGAACAGATGCCATCCTCAAACTCTTTTAACAAGTATTGACATGACACATGACATCACACAGCGTGTCATATCACACAATGTTATGGTTAAACAATATGTGACATCACATTACAATGTTACCATGGTCAAACAGTATGTGACATCACATTACAATATGAGAATGGTCACACTGAATTGGACATCAAAATCTGCTACCATGGGCATACTGCATGTGACATCATCTTACAATGCTACCATGGGCATATTGCATGTGACATCATCTTACAATGCTACCATGGGCATACTGCATGTGACATCATCTTACAATGCTACCATGGGCATACTGCATGTGACATCATCTTACAATGCTACCATGGGCATACTGCATGTGACATCATCTTATAATGCTACCATGGGCATACTGCATGTGACATCACACAATATCACCATGGTCACAAAGCATTTGACATCAAGCAAGATTAATTTACACCACACAACGATGTTATAATGGTTCATAATGATCACACATCCTCAAATTCTGCAATTTGACAGAATCCTATTTTTTTACAATTCTATAAATGTGTCTGAGCTATTAATCCAAGAGAAGACGGGTAAATATGGAGTGATCAATGAACCGGGAAACACTATGACACAAGCAGATTACCAATACATGAGACTATCACATTATATGGGAAAATGTGTGCGTAAATGTCGCAGATATGTATGAATTATCCAAACTGTAATGCATCAAAATCTTTACTAGCATTATTTAAATTTACAAAATATGCTCAAAGAAAAGAGATCGAATGATATCAGAAACATGTACAAAATATTGACAGGAACAGACAAGCTGCAGAAGCCAAAAGCTGCAGGAAAAATCCGACGACCACTACACCCAGTACTGACTACAAACAGCATGAAGAACATGACTCCAAGTACTGGCTCCACACATTGTGAATAACATTACCGGCACACCCAGTACTGACTGCACACAGTGTGAATTACATTACATCCAGTACTGACTGCACACAGTGTGAATTACATTACATCCAGTACTGACTGCACACAATGTGAATAACAATACACCCAGTACTGACTGCATGGATTGTGAACATTGCACCCAGTACTGACTGCATGGATTGTGAACATTGCACCCAGTAACGACTGCATGAATTGTGAACATTGCACCCAGTACTGACTGCATGGATTGTGAACATTGCACCTAGTACTGACTGCATGGACTGTGAACATTGCACCCAGTACTGACTGCATGGATTGTGAACATTGCACCTAGTACTGACTGCATGGATTGTGAACATTGCACCCAGTACTGACTGCATGAATTGTGAACATTGCACCCAGTAACGACTGCATGGATTGTGAACATTGCACCCAGTACTGACTGCATGGATTGTGAACATTGCACCTAGTACTGACTGCATGGACTGTGAACATTGCACCCAGTACTGACTGCACGAATTGTGAACATTGCACCCAGTACTGACTGCATGGACTGTGAACATTGCACCCAGTACTGACTGCACGAATTGTGAACATTGCACCCAGTACTGACTGCATGGATTGTGAACATTGCACCCAGTGCTGATTGTATACAGTGAATTATATTACAACCATTGCTGACTGCAGTCTGAACCATCTTACACCCAGTACTGGCTGCATAGATTATAAACAACATTACACTCAATACTGACTGCGAACATTGTGAACTCTAAAAATGAACAAGTGTTTATGTGACAATGTTGAGCTGCAGACTGCAGTGTGGTACTTGTGACAATGTTGTGCTGCAGACTGCAGTGTGGTATGTGTTGTTGCAGCAGTTTGGCGGTATTATTGCATCCATGAGGTGAGTTTGTCTGACTATCCTGCTGACCTAGCTGCTACCACTGCTGCTAAACCTACGCTCTACTTGTATTGCTTTCTTCTCGTCTCCACGATCACTTCTAGTAAACTCCTGAGTGCATCCGCAAAGCATCATCCACTCCCACTTCAGTTCTGGCACATGCACCTTTGTAGCAATGGTACGTCGAAATCTCCAATGGAAGCATCTGTCAGTTTTGATTGCTGTTCCAGTGCACACCATGCTGTCATAAAGCTCTTCTGCAGTGCAAGTATCACTTAGGAATATTGCATCGGGTCACCATGGCACTGGGGTGCAAGGTCTGCATCTAAGCTACACTACCCTCCTCATCACTAAATTATCTATTATATATCTTATATCTTAATGCTAGAGAGTGCTTGGCATCTGATCTCACCACGTAATCATCTGAGAGTATATAGAGTTACCATGGTTATAGAATTATATTTACTGCGAGTAGTAACTGCCACAGTTGCAGACTGTTACCAAGGTTACCTTGTATTGAAAAGTGACGCTACCATGGTTACATAAAGATGTTTACTGTGAGTAATAACCATGGTTACATAGTTTACTGCAAGTAGTTCCCATGGTTACAGAGTGAAGTTTTACTACCAGTAGTAACTGCCACTAAATGCTAACAGTTACCTTGATGTTTACTATAAGTAGTTACCATGTTAACATAGTGATATTTACTGTAGTAGTGACTGCCACTGAAGCTTTGACACGACACGGTAGCTGCACACCTATATTTAGTATAAACATGAGGTATCCTGGATAATACAATACAGCCACTCACCAGGGGGCACTATATAACACATATGTGATGCTTAAAAGATATAAAGAACTTACTGGTGGCTTTCCTACCAAGTCCCTTGTCAGCTTCAACAGCCGCCTCTTATATTCACAACATTTATAAGGGATCAAGTTCATACTTTATAAAAATCTAAATCAGTGCCACCTGGTGGTTGGAATTACAAATTATCACAATGCATACAGACAATGGTTGCTATGGTACACAGACAATGGTTACTATGGTAATTTATACAATGGCTATACAACTGTATCTATCATGAGCAGCACTGTTCTATGTACACTCTGGGCCTATGCCTCCTAGGTGCCTTGCTATACAAAATCTATTATCACGGGTCGCTAGGGGAGGCACCGCATGACCACCGCATCCAATCAGGTGCTCACAAGATCTGCCCAGAGATGGGGCAAATACGAGGTCAGGTGCTGCCACCTTGTGGTCAGACTCAGTTCAGCACATCTTCACCAGGTGGCACTAGAGTTCAAATTTGGCAACTTTAGGTTTATACAATATATAAATGATCTCTCTGATGATCCATGACAAAAGCTTATAATAATAATAATACTGAGGTTGACTCTTCCTGCGCAAAGCGTTTTCTTTGTGGGGGGCAGCCCTCAGAGAGAGATAGAGTGTGCGGACCTAGCTGGATGCGCACACCTCGCTGACGTGTCACCATGATATGTGTATACACAAACTACGGCTGCTGCTGCTGGTGGTGGTGGAGACGATATCACAGACGTTCCCATCACCATGCAGCCTAACCAAGCAGTTCTCCTCTCCCATCTCGTAAGCCAGGAGATAGGCAAGTCCTGAGAAGTCTCTCCTGCTAGTCAAAACTACCAGCTTCATGCAAATCCCAGAGGTAATCTGGGAGATGATCCAAATATCCAAGATTAACCTGGGTCTTTTTTTCCCAAATGGCAATTGTTTAATGTTAATCTGGTCTGTTGATATAATACATTTGTGGACACCAGGGCGGCGCCATAGGTGATGTGTAGAGAGGTATGTGGCTCCCTCTGGCACCAGACATAACACAGTGGCTGTGAAAAAAGAAGAAAGATATCTTACAGAAAGAAACTAAACTGTGCTGTTAAAGACAAAATTATTTATACTCAAATTAGATGGTTTTTTCTCTTAAAAAAGTACTAAAATTATTCTTCACAAACAAGTAAAAACAAAATACATGTGTAAATATTTTGCAATATTTGCTAAGCTTTTAAACAAACAATATTTGAAGATTTTAATCTTATAAAACAAATTTCCTTTTCAGGAAGTTCAAAAGATCCATATTACTGTGCCAATTTTTATCTCAATCTTTGAAAAGCAGTTAAATCTAAAAATCAACAAAAAGTTTTACTCTGATCAAATCAAACATCTCTTGACAACATGTTAATTATGCCAAGCATAACAACTATATGACAGGCATTTTGGGTTGATTCGGTGAGGTTGGAAGATTGTGCTGACCTTATGGGGTCCTGAGATCAGAGAAAGGCCCATGCCTCCAGTCCCTTGATAACAAAGTCTTCAGTCTCTGTCAGCACATCATTTTCAAAGGTTTGGCACTTCTGTGTACGCCCATGATACAAATCACCGTCCAGCCACAGCCCAAAGAAGCCCCTGCAATACAGTGCGCAATGAAAATCCACTAAACTAACAAATATAACAGGATACATCTTAGCTCTAGTCATGATAAGGATAAATATTTTGGTTTTGGTTTGGTTTGTTTTGGGGTTTTACATCACATTCAACATCATTTCAGTCATTTCATGATGAGACTTACTTGTAAAAGATATAGTGCTTCCTAACTGAATTCTCATGTCACATAAATATTTTGGCTTGGATAAGAAAAACATCCGACCCAATATTATGGAACCCTCTTGTGATTAAAGTGCCAGAGCCTTAGATTGGATGTCATGGTTTTTATATATGATTGCTGAAGTAGACTGTAACAATAAACGAGATGTACTTACTCTCCAGCTCCGATGGCTAGACATTCTGTCTCACCTTTGATGAAGAAATTGTTACTCCCCGTCCAGTTAAATCTCTGAAACATCATGATAGCATATAGTACAGGCACTCCTGTGATTCTTGACATTGCCTCCCTGACTCGCCTCCCTGACTCGCCTCCCTCATTTGCCTCCCTGAATCCCCTCCCTCATTTGCCTCCCTGAATCCCCTCCCTCATTTGCCTCCCTGACTCGCCTCCCTCATTTGCCTCCCTGACTCGCCTCCCTCATTTGCCTCCCTGAATCCCCTCCTTCATTTGCCTCCCTGACTCGCCTCCCTCATTTGCCTCCCTGAATCCCCTCCCTCATTTGCCTCCCTGAATCCCCTACCTCATTTGCCTCCCTGAATCCCCTCCCTCATTTGCCTCCCCGACTGCCATCCCTGATTTGTCTCCCTGACTCGACTCCATGATATGCCATCCCCACTTGCCTTGCTGAATTAAAAAATATAATTTTTTGCTTGCTTTATTGAGAGAATATATGAAACAAGAAAATCCGTAGCTGCCCCAAACGATCCTGTTGTCAATTACCGTATTTACTCGTGTATAAGTCGACTCGTGTATAAGACGACCCCCCAAAATTGAGGTTATTTTACTTGAAAAAAAACAATTTCCGAATATAAGACGAGTTGGTTTTTCTTGAGATATCGGCTCTGCTACCATTCAAGCCTCAGCTGAAGCTTGGCGGTCATTTTAAAAGTGAAACTTAAATATGCTTACGATATAAGATATTAGCCGTCTTATACACGAGTATATACGGTAAAACGTAAATACTATGTTCGTATTTTCGAAATAACGGATATCAGACGTAGCGGATCGATTTTGATTGCGTTTTAAATGATAAATAAAGGTATTTACCCAATATTATCACAAAACGTAATACGATGTACGTGACGTCCTTTATCTTAGCGTCTGGGTGCCCACGAGACAAAAGTGGAGCGGCCAACATGTCAAATTGAACTTTCATATCCGTAGCTGATCGATTTTAATTGCGTTTTAAATGATAAATAAAGGTATGTACTTAATATTATCACAATTACGTCGAGAATTTCTCCACATCATTGATTTTAGCCTCAAAACAAAGCGTTTTCATTATTTATCATTTGAAATGCAATTAAAATCGATTTATCATTTCTGTGCAATTAAAATCGATTTATCATTTCTGTCAACAAGAAAGACACGACTCAACGCAACACGTGGTCGCAATTTTGAAAGGCGGAAGTGACGGGAAGAGGCTCTTGTTTTTAGCGCGAAAACGATTGTTAATATATTGCGCAATAATGGATGGTTTTGTTCTGTTCTCGACCTGCAAAACGTAATTTGTGATAATATTATGTATATACCTTTATTTATCATTTAAAACGCAATTAAAATCGATCCACATGTGAAAGCATTTCTGTCAAAAAGGGAAGACACGACTCAAAGCAGTGGAAACAAACTGTGAACGCTGATAATTGGTATCAGTGAAAATTTACTAATTTTCACACCACATCAAAGGCAGAATTGAATTGTGCGATATATTTAAATAATAATTTTAACAGACATAGAAGTAAAACGTAAATACGATGTCCGTGACGTAGCGGATCGTTTGGCCACGTGACTGACAAGTCATGTGATCATTGACTTTGCAGATTTGCCACAGAATTTACCGGATCGATTTTACTTGCGTTTTAAACGATAAATAAAGGTATTTACCCAATATTTTTGGTCTATTATTTCGAAACGCTTTGTTTTGACTTTGTTCTCCCTGATTTCAATTATCAGCGTTCACAGTTTTGCATTTCGTCTTTGTTTCCACTGCTTTGAGTTGTGTCTTCCCTGTTGACAGAAATGCTTTCACATGTGGATCGATTTTAATTGCGTTTTCAATGGATTGATGGTTTTGTTCTGTTCTCGAACAATTTGTGATAATATTGGGTAAATACCTTTATTTATCATTTAAAATGCAATCAAAAAGGGAAGACACGACTCAAAGCAGTGGAGACAATGACGAAACGCAAAACTGAACGCTGATAATTGGAATCAGTGAGAACAAAGTCAAAACAAAGCGTTTTTATCATTTAAAACGCAATTAAAATCAATCTGCTACGTCTGATATTCATTATTTCGAAAATATGAACATCGTATTTACGTTTTACCGTATTTACGTTTTACCGTAAATACTCGAGTATAAGACTGCTCTCGTGTATAAGACGACCCCCTAAACATTAACTAAGAGTTTTTGGAAAAAAACCTCGTCTTATACACAAGTAAATACGGTAACAATTCTGAGAATTGGTGAAATGTAGACACGGAGTGATCGCCGCTTGCGACCATTGTTACTCTGGACACTTCTGTTAATCCTTTGTCAACTCCTCTCTCATTGGTCTAAATAATTGCAATTGTCTCCCATCATTGTCTTAACTGCCGTGATTGGTTAGTTAACCAAATGTGCGTATGGACATCATAGGATTTTTATTAAGATAAGGAATGTTATGTCAACCCTTTGTTTTATATGCTACATCTAATATTACCGTATTTACTCGTATATAAGTCGAGGTTTTTTTCCAAAAACTCTTAGTTAATGTTTAGGGGGTCGTCTTATACACGAGAGCAGTCTTATACTCGAGTATTTACGGTAAAACGTAAATACGGTAAAACGTAAATACGATGTTCATATTTTCGAAATAACGAATATCAGACGTAGCAGATCGATTTTAATTGCGTTTTAAATGATAAATAAAGGTATTTACCCAATATTATTGGTCTATTATTTTAAAACGCAATTAAAATCGATCCACGTGTGAAAGCATTTCTGTCAAAAAGGGAAGACACGACTCAAAGCAGTGGAAACATTGACGAAATGCAAAACTGTGAACGCTGACATCAAAGGCAGAATTGAATTGTGCAATATATTTAAATAATAATTTTAATAGACATAGAAGTAAAAGTAAAACGTAAATACGATGTCCGTGACGTAGCGGATCGATTGGCCACGTGACTCACAAGACATGTGATCATTGACTTTGCAGATTTGACAGAGAATTGCGTTTTAAATGATAAAGAAAGGTATTTACCCAATATTATTGGTCTATTATCTCGAAACGCTTTGTTTTGACTTTGTTCTCACTGATTCCAATTATCAGCGTTCACAGTTTTGCAATTGTCTTTGTTCCCACTGCTTTGAGTCGTGTCTTCCCTGTTGACAGAAATGCTTTCACGCGTGGATCGATTTTAATTGCGTTTTAAATGATAAATAAAGGTATATACATAATATTATCACAAATTACGCTTTGCAGGTCGAGAACAGAACAAAACCATCCATTATTGCGCAATATATTAACAATCGTTTTCTCGCTAAAAACAAGAGCCTCTTCCCGTCACTTCCGCCTTTCAAAATTGCGACCACGTGTTGCGTTGAGTCGTGTCTTCCCTTCTTGACAGAAATGCCTTCACACGTGGATCAATTTTAGTTGTGTTTTAAATGATAAATAAAGGTATTCACCCAATATTATAACAAATTATGCTTCGCAGGTCGAGAATTTATCCATGAAGTAAAAGGTAAATATCATGCACGTGAAGTCACGTTAATTCACGTCCGCAACACGAGGAGAAGCGAGGGATCCATCATTGCACAATATATTAATATTTCAATGCGTGTTTAGTTGGCACTGATCGTTTTCGCGCCAAAAATAAGAGCTTGTCCCCGTCACTCCTGCTTTTTAAAATGACGACCTCGTATTGCGTAATGCATGTTAAATGAATGGATGGTTTTGTTCTGTTCTTGACCTGCAAAGCGATGATTTAAAGCCGATCGAGTGCTATAAACGATAATAATTAAAAGCGATATAATGAATATCTTTGGCTTTATAATACACAAAGAAATATTCTACCACGTGTTAGTTTTGACGCTAAGATCAAGGACGTCACGTACATCGTATTACGTTCTACATCGTGGAGAAATTCTTGCGAAAAATAATGTTGTGATAATATTGGGTAAATACCTTTATATATCATTTAAAACATATTATTTCGAAATGCTTTGTTTTGACTTTGTTTTCACTGATTTCAATTATCAGCGTTCACAGTTTTGCATCTCGTCATTGTTTCCACTGCTTTGAGTCGTGTCTTCCCTTGTTGACAGAAATGCTTTCACACGTGGATCGATTTTAATTGCGTTTCAAGTGATAAATAATGAAAACGCTTTGTTCTGAGGCTAAGATTAATGATGGTGAGAAATTCTCGACGTAATTGTGATAATATTAAGTACATACCTTTATTTATCATTTTAAACGCAATTAAAATCGATCAGCTACGGATATGAAAGTTCAATTTGACATGTTGGCCGCTCCACTTTTGTCTCGTGGGCACCCAGACGCTAAGATAAAGGACGTATTACGTTTTGTGATAATATTGGGTAAATACCTTTATTTATCATTTAAAACGCAATCAAAATCGATCCGCTACGTCTGATATCCGTTATTTCGAAAATACGAACATCGTATTTACGTTTTACCGTATATACTCGTGTATAAGACGGCTAATATCTTATATCGTAAGCATATTTACTTTTCACTTTTAAAATGACCACCAAGCTTCAGCTGAAGCTTGAATGGTAGCAGAGCCGATATCTCAAGAAAAACCAACTCGTCTTATATTCGGAAATTGGTTTTTTTCAAGTAAAATAACCTCAATTTTGGGGGGTCGACTTATACACGAGTCGACTTATACACGAGTAAATACGGTATATGATAGAAAGTATTTGGATGAATTAACAACAGGTTCATACCTTAAACTCTGGATAAAAACTAAATAGGTAGGACTCCCCGTTTCCGTAAAAATGATCACTTTGTCTTAATGCACACGATAGCAAAGCACCAAATATCTGCAAAGATAATAAAGATCACACATTTCATATACATGGTATGCTTATACATCAAGGACGTATTGGAAAAATTTGCAATTTCTGTCATCACCTACACCAGATCACTAACCCCATTGTATGTAGTCTATTACCTGATTATTTGTGTCCTATAGGGTTAGGAGAATGGGTGAGTCTATTACCTGATTATTTGTGTCCTATAGGGTTAGGAGAATGGGTGAGTCTATTACCTGATTATTTGTGTCCTATAGGGTTAGGAGAATGGGTGAGTCTATTACCTGATTATTTGTGTCCTTTAGGGTTAGGAGAATGGGTGAGTCTATTACCTGATTATTTGTGTCCTATAGGGTTAGGAGAATGGGTGAGTCTATTACCTGATTATTTGTGTCCTTTAGGGTGAGGAGGATGGGTGAGTCTATGACACCCATAGACCTGTAGAGAGTCTTGAGACTGAAGCCGTTCTTGTCTGAACTGTACACCAGGGTCCAGGCGTAGCCCTCGGCCCGCGCTGGCAGGTGGCAAGATAGCTGGCGGATGTGGTCATCCGACATGATCGTGCTCTGATCAGACATCTCAGGCAAGATGAAGGGATCCTCATCTGGGATCAAAATACTGCGTCGACGAACTTCTGCAGCATTCACCAACTGTAAAGATAATTTTTTTAATCTTAACTCTGCATCTCTAATACAGTATCCATCTACCTTATATTTCAAGCATTCATGAAATCACAGAGGTTATAGGCAATTTTACAGAGGTTTGGGGTATACTAAAATGATGTGTGGCCACGAAACCAAACTGTGATACAAGCAAGCTATTGCACTGAGATCAACCAAAATACACCGACCATGGTTATTGTGTTTTGCTGAAAGTGCCAATTACTGGCTGTACTCTTTTGACCATCAGGTATGAAAACAAGCATCTGAACTCTCTTCATTCTCAGACTCATTGGAGGGCATTCTGGCTGTCTGCTTTAAAACAGGAGTCTTTGGGCACTCTCTGATGTCAATCCCTATAACATTATGTCACCCCCTCCCAGACGTTTTACCACATCACTCTCCTCCCAATCTTTGTCCCATGACACCACTCCACTCCCAATCCTTGTCCCATGATGCCACCCCCTCCCAATCCTTGCCCCATGACATCACTCCCCTCCCAATCCTTGCCCCATGATGCCACTCCCCTCCCAATCCTTGCCCCATGACATCACTCACCTCCCAATCCTTGTCTCATGACATCACTCACCTCCCAATCCTTGTCCCATGACATCACTCCCCTCCCAATCCTTGTCCCATGACATCACTCCCCTCCCAATCCTTGTCCCATGACACCACTCCCCTCCCAATCCTTGTCCCATGATGCCACTCCCTTCCCAATCCTTGTCCCATGACGTCACTCCCTTCCCAATCCTTGCCCCATGACACCACTCCCCTCCCAATCCTTGTCCCATGATGCCACTCCCCTCCGAATCCTTGTCCCATGACGTCACTCCCTTCCCAATCCTTGCCCCATGACATCACTCACCTCCCAATCCTTGTCCCATGACATCACTCCCCTCCCAATCCTTGTCTCATGACATCACTCACCTCCCAATCCTTGTCTCATGACATCACTCCCCTCCCAATCCTTGTCTCATGACATCACTCCCTCCCAATCCTTGTCCCATGACATCACTCCCTCCCAATCCTTGTCCCATGACATCACTCCCCTCCCAATCCTTGTCCCATGACGTCACTCCCTTCCCAATCCTTGCCCCATGACATCACTCACCTCCCAATCCTTGTCCCATGACATCACTCACCTCCCAATCCTTGTCCCATGACATCACTCCCCTCCCAATCCTTGCCCCATGATGCCACTCCCCTCCGAATCCTTGTCCCATGACGTCACTCCCTTCCCAATCCTTGCCCCATGACATCACTCACCTCCCAATCCTTGTCCCATGACATCACTCCCCTCCCAATCCTTGTCTCATGACATCACTCACCTCCCAATCCTTGTCCCATGACATCACTCCCCTCCCAATCCTTGTCCCATGACATCACTCCCCTCCGAATCCTTGTCCCATGACGTCACTCCCTTCCCAATCCTTGCCCCATGACATCACTCACCTCCCAATCCTTGTCCCATGACATCACTCACCTCCCAATCCTTGCCCCATGATGCCACTCCCCTCCCAATCCTTGTCCCATGACATCACTCCCCTCCCAATCCTTGTCTCATGACATCACTCACCTCCCAATCCTTGCCCCATGACATCACTCCCTTCCCAATCCTTGTCCCATGACATCACTCCCCTCCGAATCCTTGTCCCATGACGTCACTCCCTTCCCAATCCTTGTCCCATGACGTCACTCCCTTCCCAATCCTTGTCCCATGACATCACTCCCTTCCCAATCCTTGCCCCATGATGCCACTCCCCTCCCAATCCTTGTCCCATGACATCACTCCCTTCCCAATCCTTGCCCCATGACATCACTCACCTCCCAATCCTTGTCCCATGACATCACTCCCCTCCCAATCCTTGTCCCATGACATCACTCCCCTCCCAATCCTTGTCCCATGACATCACTCCCCTCCCAATCCTTGTCTCATGACATCACTCACCTCCCAATCCTTGTCCCATGACATCACTCCCCTCCCAATCCTTGTCTCATGACATCACTCCCTCCCAATCCTTGTCCCATGATGCCACTCCCCTCCCAATCCTTGTCCCATGACATCACTCCCCTCCCAATCCTTGTCCCATGACATCACTCCCCTCCCAATCCTTGTCCCATGACATCACTCCCCTCCCAATCCTTGTCCCATGACATCACTCCCCTCCCAATCCTTGTCTCATGACATCACTCCCTCCCAATCCTTGTCCCATGACATCACTCCCTCCCAATCCTTGTCCCATGATGCCACTCACCTCCCAATCCTTGTCCCATGACATCACTCCCCTCCCAATCCTTGTCCCATGACATCACTCCCCTCCCAATCCTTGTCCCATGATGCCACTCCCCTCCCAATCCTTGTCCCATGACATCACTCCCCTCCCAATCCTTGTCCCATGACATCACTCCCCTCCCAATCCTTGTCTCATGACATCACTCCCTCCCAATCCTTGTCCCATGACATCACTCCCCTCCCAATCCTTGTCCCATGACATCACTCACCTCCCAATCCTTGTCCTATGACATCACTCCCCTCCCAATCCTTGTCTCATGACATCACTCCCTCCCAATCCTTGCCCCATGATGCCACTCCCCTCCCAATCCTTGTCCCATGACATCACTCACCTCCCAATCCTTGTCCCATGACATCACTCCCCTCCCAATCCTTGTCCCATGACATCACTCTCCTCCCAATCCTTGTCCCATGACATCACTCCCCTCCCAATCCTTGTCCCATGACACCACTCCCCTCCCAATCCTTGTCCCATGATGCCACTCCCCTCCCAATCCTTGTCCCATGACATCACTCCCCTCCCAATCCTTGTCCCATGATGCCACTCCCCTCCCAATCCTTGTCCTATGACATCACTCCCCTCCCAATCCTTGTCCTATGACATCACTCCCCTCCCAATCCTTGTCCTATGACATCACTCCCCTCCCAATCCTTGTCCCATGATGCCACTCCCCTCCCAATCCTTGTCCTATGACATCACTCCCCTCCCAATCCTTGTCCCATGATGCTACTCCCCTCCCAAACCTTGTCCTATGACGCTACTCCCCTCCCAATCCTTGTCCCATGACATCACTCCCCTCCCAATCCTTGTCCCATGATGCTACTCCCCTCCCAAACCTTGTCCTATGACGCTACTCCCCTCCCAATCCTTGTCCCATGACGCCACTCCCCTCCCAATCCTTGTCCCATGACGTCACTCCCCTCCCAATCCTTGTCCCATGACGTCACTCCCCTCCCAATCCTTGTCCTATGACATCACTCACCTCCCAATCCTTGTCCCATGACATCACTCCCCTCCCAATCCTTGTCCCATGACATCACTCCCCTCCCAATCCTTGTCCCATGACATCACTCACCTCCCAATCCTTGTCCCATGACATCACTCACCTCCCAATCCTTGGACATCTGTCTCTGGAGTTTCCTGTCGGCTTTGTAGTGGTCATCTACCATGTTGAGGTCATCATCATCATCATCTTCATCCTCGATGACAACAAAGCCGCGTTCCTCAGGTTTGATGTCCTCGTCACTGCCGTACAACTCCGGCGTCCATTGTACAAAGAACGCATATAACGGGTCCACCCTGTGCACAACACATCAGCAGGTTATGTCAAGTGCCAATATTGACTCTTTATGCTTTGAACATTTTGATGTTATCAAACTCTACACAAGACTGACATAACAGATTGATGAGTCAGAACAAATTATTCTTTTTATCAATCTGTCAGATAGGAAAAAGTTTATTTCTAATGAACCATCCCCCCCTCCCACCAAAATAAAAACACTTTATTATCAGCTCATCCCCCAAATATCTTTATCATTAGCTTATTAATTTGCTAGCAATCCAGGAGTGGCACTCACTTGTCTCTGGGTATGGAGAACCAGTACTCTGACCGCATACGTTTCTTCATATAGGACTCTATGGGACCCGTCGTGGACACTTTCTTATTGATCGGCTTCCCCACTCTCAGACACAGGTAGAGGGGTGGGTCTTCAAAGTGGCGGGCCGGCTTTGGTATCAGGTCTGAAACATCCAGCACATCTCAATCATTCTCTTCATCCAAAATTAACTTAATGTAAAATGATGATATTCATGTAAAGATTAAAGCTATCATTGAAACCTTATGAAAACTTTGCATTTTCTACCAGGTTTTTGCCCATTAACAATATATTCAAATGTCAAAATGTAATTTGAAAGATAGAAATTTAAAAAATCTTAGTCTGAAATTGTGACTTTCGGGTAACCCATTTTGGCAAAATGCAACATACCAAAGTACTGTTTCTATGGGCTAAGTTGACAAAAGTTTGCCTAAATTAGTTCTGTTTTTGTTAATATGCTGAACAAAAAGTATTTTTTACTTAAAATACCAGGGAGAGATTTGCAGATCATCAATTCTCCTTTTTTAATCAACTCCTAATAAATACTAAAATATCAAATAACAAAGGTGGCAGTAAAAATCAATTCCATGAAAGCTTTAAATGTAAAAATCTTAATGTATAATGTGAAACCAAATTTATACTTTAATTTTCCTTTAGAATATATTAATGTTCCAAACTGCCATGTTATGATAATACACCTGTGCATCCTGACCCCACATATCCAGAAAGTCTGACATGTCCAGAATGTCTCACATGTCTAAAATGTCTCACATGTCTAAAATGTCTCACATGTCTAGAATGTCTCGCATGTCTAGAATGCCTCACATGTCTAGAATGCCTCACATATCTAGAATGCCTCACATGACTAGAATGCCTCACATGTCTAGAATGCCCCCACATGTCTAGAATGCCCCCACATGTATAGAATGCCCCCACATGTTTAGAATGCCCCCACATGTTTAGAATGCCCCCACATGGAATACCTAACAAAACAAGAATATCCCATAAGTGTGTAATACCTCATGTCTGGAATATCCCATAGGTCTAGAATACGCTATAGGTCAAGAATGCCCCATAGGTCAAGAATACCGCCATAAGTCTGGAATACCCCCACAAGTATATCCAATAGAATACCCAACATCTCTAGAATACTCTATAAGTTTAGGATACCTGAGAAGTAAAAGATAATCCACTGGTTTGATATAACATCTTCCTTTGTGAATGTTGCATTTGTTAATCGATCAGACATTTCACCATCAAATTCAAAATCACAAAATCCTCAAACTTGGGTGATTATGGCCAAATTCCTTTGGCATTAAACAAGAATTACATTCTTCAATATTTGACTGTCATCTTTAAAAAGCAAGCATAATTCAGAGCATGTCCATAAACTTCCATTTGAATAGAAGTAAAAAAAATTGAAACTATATCACAGAAAATATGAAATAGAAAAAAAATACTGGTCAGAGACCACAGAGACCCTCGACTAACAGCAAACAGGAGTAAACATATAGGTAGGTTATGCATCATTGGTTTAGGTTTGATGATGCTGACTGAATTTGTTGTCAATTTGTGGCATACCGATAATTTCAGAGATCAGGCCCACTTGTGAGTGGAGGTCAAGGTCACCAACAAGGGCACTATTTCGAGACGTTGATATTGATATAATGCTATCTTTATTTTCTGTAAGTGTCATTGTCAGCAAGATTTTCAGAGATCAAGTCACATGACCTTAAAATGTAGATCAAGGTCACTGGCAAGCACACCGCTTTGAGACACTGAAAAAATACATCTAAGGTTTAAGTCTGGTAATGGTATCTTTATCTGCTATCATCTCATCATGTTTACATGACTTTCAGAGATAGGGTCTGCTGACCTTGAAATGTAGGTCACAGTCACCATAGTTCAATTTTGCTGATGCTAGATTTATCTTTTGTCCCTTTAACATTCTCATAAGATTCTCAAAGATGGAGCCATGACCTCAAAATATAGGTCAAGGTCACCTATAAGGTGACCATTTTGAGTCATTAATATGGTGCATCCATGGTGTAGGTTTGGTTAAACTGATTTAATTGTTGTTAACTACTCACTTCATCAGGTTTTCAAAGATTTGGTCACATGGCCTCAAAATATAGGTCAAGCCACCAATAAGCAAACCATTTCAAGATCTTCATATGATGCATCTATCATTTAATTTTGATAAACTAAATATTATTTGTTCTCAATTGATTATGTTCACTAAAAGGGGCAGATAACAAAAAGCTTGAATGGCACCGGGTTTGACAGTAACCCTTCACCAAATTTTGGTGAGGAGTAAAAAATCATATGAGTACACATTTGTCAAATTCTAAAACCCATACGCATACACATTTGTCAAATTCTACTTTTAAAAAAACATTTTAAAATGGTTGCAAAATGTTGTACACTGTGGAATGCATTCTATGATATGCACTCTGTACAATACAATGAAGGTCTATTCTAACATCAATGCTTGCAACTGGCAAACTTGTGCCAGACTACATACAAAATATGATTAATATAAATATATATATATACACACAAGTATGGATCAAGACCTTGGTAGAAACAATTTTTTTCAACTTCATCTAGTCAAAACACACACAGCAGGATACAAATAACTTTATTTGACGATAAAAGGACACTGTACAAGATGTGACGATTTAGCAAGGATGTGTCCAGGTGCTATCAAGATCTCAGACTCCGCCATGCAGTGTGGCACCTCCATAGGCAACACACAATGTGGAGCGGGAGACACAAAATGTGGAATGGGAGATGCAAAATGTGGAACAGGAGATGCAAAATGTGGAACAGGAGATGCAAAATGTGGATCAGGAGTTGCAAAATGTGGAACGGGAGATGTAAAATATGGAACAGGAGATGCAAAATGTGGATCAGGAGTTGTAAAATGTGGAACGGGAAATGTAAAATCTGGAACAGAAGATGCAAAATGTGGAATGGGATATGTAAATTACAGAACAGGAGATGCAGAATGTGGGACAGTAAATGTAAAATAAGATGATCCAACATGGTGTATATGTAATAGGGTGTAGTAATAAACTTATAACACAAACTGTGAATGCGGAAAAATTGTAAAACTAACAAAACACCAGATTTTCTGTCTGAGATTCCTCAATGTGGGTTTGGGACTGTTTAGAAGGATTGACTCATTTTACAAAATGTTAAACATCAACAATGATAACTTGGGAGATGTTTTGGGCTGATATATTGGTATATTGGACAGAAATCTGGGCACTTTGCCAGTTTTATCATATTGTAAATAGATATACTTTCTACACAAAGGAAATGTTTTCAACCAAAATGGTCATGCATTTCTTTTTGAAGGTCACTATGATTATTCATCCATTAATGATAAAATAAATATATTTATTATGTGATGAAAACAGAAGTAAAACCAAGCAGAATTCAAATATGAAAAAGTTACCCATAATGTCAAGTAAATCTTAGTAAAGTATTTATATGATTAATTTCTTCTTATTTCAATCCAAAGGTTTTATCTATTTCTACCTCTACATCCTTTAAATTCTTACCCGATCTGGGACAATATTGGAAATATTTTGGGTAAATAATTGTGTATAACTATCTAATCAGGTGAACTTATCTAAATTCTTTCTGAAATTTGTAAAAATGTTGCATATGTCACTGCTAAACATATTCTGTAAAATATGTTTAGTATGTAAATAACTGCGTTGGAATTTAACAGTGTTTTTGTTGTTGGCATGTTGGGGCATTGCTAGTATGTTTTGTGTAATCAATAATTCAAAGCGCTGATAGTTATAAATGACTTGATACTTGGTGACAACTCTGACCAAGGGCACTGTTGATAAAATGTTAAGCTATTCTGTTTGTTCTATGTAGTAAACCCTCAAAGTGCTTAAAACCATTAATTCCCAGATACGACTGCCAATCAAGGCACTACTGATAATGTGTTTACTGTTTAGATCCTATATTTCTTATTTGCAAAGTTAAATCTCATTCATTGAAAATGATGAAGAAATCATTCACCATTTTCAAATAAGAATGATTTTGTAGCAACTAGGTATGGCACTCCTAGAGCAGGACTGACGGGACACCAGAACAAAGTTTCAGGAAAATTAATATTTATCAAGGATAATGTTATCTGGAATATACCGGTGATTTCATGGCGTCTGACCATCATGTCGCTGTCAGGGGGTACCATACCTCGTATAGCTCGGAAATGACTAGTGTTGCAGAGTTAATAAGGTCAGATGGACATTTTGTTAATAATCTGAGTGAGATTGGTAATGATTTATGTGAGAGAGACCACTGCATCACTCTGCAAGACTTAACCACAACAATGCAAACTATAAGAGATGTCTATACAAAAAGTAAACCAAACACACCTATGTAGGAAAAATAAAACATTTATTAATGAGCAAAGGAAAAAATCCAAAGTGAATTGGGGGTTAGGGGGAGGGGGAGAATATATGATTGGGGCCATGTCAGGTTACCATGGTAACATGCAGCAAGGACTCTATCATGGTTTCTATGGAAACAGACAGATGTACAATTGAATATTCAAATGTGACATTGAAATATTTGCGCATATCTGTACTAGTATATGATACTAATAATAATATATATGTGATAGAGTATGACATATATATATATATGTATATAATATAAAGACATTGAGAATAGATCTAAAGGTCTATCTGCAAGCACTGAAGAGTGAGTAGCAGCCATTTGTATGCTGCGTTACCATGGAAACATGCATGTTTTCTATAAAGTGTCATGGCTGGGTGCACGTCAGCCTCCTTGGTGCGCGAGCCATACTAACCTAATGCTGAAACCAAGAATAAAACAATCGTATCAGTCACAGCAACTGGCACTTTTTTTCAGCATAAATGTTCAAGACCCTCAAACAAAACATTTAATCAAAATATATTGACTATATACTGGCATATATATATTTGGAACAAAATGACAATGTGTGTGTGATGTTACCATTTTAATCATGCTGACTATTTACAGAGTTTACTCATCCTTTATAGGCGCTCAGCTTGAGCATTACATCAGCTGATATAAGCAGTATATTCGTGGCTTTGAGAGAGATATATTTATGGATAATTTTAGTTGTTTTCATGGAGGATCATAGACTGAAGCAGAGATGCAGAGGAATTGATCAGACTCACCGTCTAGCGACCTGAACAGTTCCGGCTTGTCAACCAGCTTTACAACACTCTCGACGCAAACTTCCACGCTTCTCTGCTGGTCCTCAGCTGGCTTGTCTTCCTCTGCGTGCTCCTTCTTCTCCGGTAGGTTCTCCTCGGGTAGGTTCTCCTCTGCAGCTTCACTGGGCGGCTCCTTCATGTCCACGTCGTGAATGTCCCGCACCCGGCCGCGCTCCTCCTGGTTGCGAGTAAACAGGCCGCTGGAGAAGTCTACGAGTGTGCTGAAGTTGGGAGAGGAGCCGGCAAAGGAGGACCCGATGGATGTGATGCTGCCCAGTGTCCGCTTCAGGATGCCCTTCTGTGGTGTACCATCGGCATTCAGCGCAACACCACTAAGATCCTCACCTGCATACTGGCCCAGATCAACAAGATCACCATCCGACAAATCTACCTGACCTGCATTTCCACCCTGCCCTTGAGCCTGATCTGTGACCTGACCTTGAACCTTATCTGTGCTCTGACCTTGACCCTTATCTTCATGCTGACCTTGACCCTGATCTGCATGCTGACCTTGACCCTGATCTGTGCTCTGACCTTGAGTCTCTGTGGACTGGTTTTTACTTTCTGTGTCATCGTATTGGTAGTACATGATATTTCCAATCTGCATGTGTGGTGTGAAGGGTGAAGGTGTTGGTTTAGAAGAGTCTGTGCCCTGGTCCCCCCCAGCCCTCAGGTCCTCATTCCCTAAGGTCCACTCTACGCTCTCCCGTGCCTTGCTGGCAGCGGCTATATCCACACTGGGCCTCTTGCCTGCCACCTTGTGGTCACTTTGTTCATTATCACATGCCCCGTCTTTGTCCTTACCAAATATATCATCCTCTGCGTCAGTGAGAGCCAGGCCTGACACCTTCCCTGCCACGCTGTCCACGTCGTCGCACGCCTTGCCGTCTTCGCCCTGCCACGCTTCCTCCTTCAATTCCTCCTTTAATCTGTCCTCATCAAACCTCAAATTGCCTTCTGGAGAGAGGGCGCCACATGAGCATGCTGAGCTCATTCTCACACGCTTGGTGGTGCGGTCCCCCTGCTCCACGCCGCCACCAGAGGCAGGGTCTGGAGGCGTGTGCTCCTCACCAGGTGTTGTGTCAGGCTGAGATGCTTTTTCACCAGGTGGCACCACTGGGAGTGACTCTGTCACCTCCTCCTTCTCTTTGTACATTGGACAGTGTTTGGCATGGTACACCTGTGGCCGCTGATTGTCCTCTTTGTCGGCTCTGAAAGTGTAGGAGGTGATAAAACAATTAGTATATAATCATCAAACTTATAATTACAACATTTTTAGTTTCGTTTATGTCATTCAATATCCACAAATCCATTCATATTCCATGCTGAGATCATATATATATACAAAACCTCTAGTTCTGCTGAACTTGCAGCGTCACAGTTGTAATATTTAATTCTGTTTCAGCTTCATAGTTGTCACCCATTCTAAGAGCGGTATGCCTTTCAGCCCACCAGCTGTTATATATCTATGGTGGTAAACCTTTCAGCCCACCAGCTGTTATATACTTACGGTGGTATGCCTTTCAGCCCACCAGCTGTTATATATCTATGGTGGTATGCCTTTCAGCCCACCAGCTGTTATATATCTATGGTGGTAAACCTTTCAGCCCACCAGCTGTTATATACTTACGGTGGTATGCCTTTCAGCCCACCAGCTGTTATATATCTATGGTGGTATGCCTTTCAGCCCACCAGCTGTTATATATCTATGGTGGTAAACCTTTCAGCCCACCAGCTGTTATATACTTATGGTGGTATGCCTTTCAGCCCACCAGCTGTTATATATCTATGGTGGTAAACCTTTCAGCCCACCAGCTGTTATATACTTATGGTGGTATGCCTTTCAGCCCACCAGCTGTTATATATCTATGGTGGTATGCCTTTCAGCCCACCAGCTGTTATATACTTACGGTGGTATGCCTTTCAGCCCACCAGCTGTTATATACTTACGGTGGTATGCCTTTCAGCCCACCAGCTGTTATATACTTACGGTGGTATGCCTTTCAGCCCACCAGCTGTTATATATCTATGGTGGTATGCCTTTCAGCCCACCAGCTGTTATATATCTATGGTGGTAAACCTTTCAGCCCACCAGCTGTTATATACTTATGGTGGTATGCCTTTCAGCCCACCAGCTGTTATATATCTATGGTGGTAAACCTTTCAGCCCACCAGCTGTTATATACTTATGGTGGTATGCCTTTCAGCCCACCAGCTGTTATATATCTATGGTGGTATGCCTTTCAGCCCACCAGCTGTTATATATCTATGGTGGTAAACCTTTCAGCCCACCAGCTGTTATATACTTACGGTGGTATGCCTTTCAGCCCACCAGCTGTTATATATCTATGGTGGTATGCCTTTCAGCCCACCAGCTGTTATATATCTATGGTGGTAAACCTTTCAGCCCACCAGCTGTTATATACTTATGGTGGTATGCCTTTCAGCCCACCAGCTGTTATATATCTATGGTGGTAAACCTTTCAGCCCACCAGCTGTTATATACTTATGGTGGTATGCCTTTCAGCCCACCAGCTGTTATATATCTATGGTGGTATGCCTTTCAGCCCACCAGCTGTTATATATCTATGGTGGTATGCCTTTCAGCCCACCAGCTGTTATATACTTATGGTGGTATGCCTTTCAGCCTACCAGCTGTTATATACTTATGGTGGTATGCCTTTCAGCCTACCAGCTGTTATATACTTACGGTGGTATGCCTTTCAGCTTCATGGCTGCGATATCGTGGTACATGGCTGCACTTATGATGGTTTCCATGGGAGCGATCATGCCATAAGCATCTGCCCCACGCTCGATGACCAGGGGATCTGATACATTGGGGTCAAACATGATGGCATTTGGGGTGACCAGCAAAACCCCACTTACCACTCCCTGAAACATAAAATAACCAGTCAAAATGGAGGAAGAATTTTGGGGTCAGTCTCAAGACAATAAACATGGACAAACCTGTCTGTGATGCGCATGACATGGTACATCTATAATATGTTTGACATGGTTTACCTGTCTGTGACTATGTTAGACATGGCTCACCTGTCTGTGATTATGTCAGATATGGCTCACCTGTCTGTGACTATGTTAGACATGGCTCACCTGTCTGTGACTATGTTAGACATGGCTTACCTGTCTGTGACTATATTAGACATGGCTTACCTGTCTGTGGCTATATTAGACATAGCTTACCTGTCTGTGACTATGTTTGACATGGCTTACCTGTCTGGGACTATATTAGACATAGCTTACCTGTCTGTGACTATATTAAACATGGCTTACCTGTCTGTGACTATGTTTGACATGGCTCACCTGTCTGTGACTATATTAGACATAGCTTACCTGTCTGTGACTATATTAAACATGGCTTACCTGTCTGTGACTATGTTAGACATGGCTTACCTGTCTGTGACTATATTAGACATAGCTTACCTGTCTGTGACTATATTAGACATGGCTTACCTGTCCGTCCGTGATATGTTTGACGTTGACCTTGATGAACCTGGCAAGGCACTCATTGTCCAGCCTCTGCGCTTCCTCCTCGCTGACCCTCCTCGGTGGCCCGCTGGTCTCTTCTATGGACTTTTGT
This sequence comes from Amphiduros pacificus, assembly GCA_949316495.1. Taxonomy (NCBI): domain Eukaryota; kingdom Metazoa; phylum Annelida; class Polychaeta; order Phyllodocida; family Hesionidae; genus Amphiduros; species Amphiduros pacificus. The sequence continues at coordinate 45,452,531 of OX439006.1, read as the reverse complement.
CGCATGGCATGTCCAGGACCCCTGACTGGGGGCTCGGTCTGGCGAACCAGTGGCACATCCTGAAAAAATGTGAGCTTCACCATCACTGTGTGGTAGTCTCAATGAAAGAGCCATTCACTTATTTCCACTGACCAGCTTATCAAAAACAAACCGATTTTGATCTTACTTCAAAAGTAATAAACTTACTTATGTTTTTGTTTAATATAATGAGAGTCATCAAGAAATGTTTTTATATGCTGGCTTGTATGCCATTATTCTTTATTATGACAAAAAGATAACCCAGTTATTCACAAGGCCAATTTATAGCAAATATTAATTTAATCATATTGCATGTTGTAAATAAATATGATGCCGACCGGATTAATAATATCAACCATATCTTATAATAACCTTTAATTAAGATCTACAAATATTCTCAAATTCACCACTCTCACATTCTGATGCTTATAAGATGGTAATTGTGATTGGTGTACAGAAACCAGAGAACCACAAGGAGAAAAGGAATACCGCATACAGAGGGATCTAACTCATTAATGAGCAGATCAAATGTATTATGCAAGCTAAATATAAAAGAAAAGAAGATCATGTCCACTCCTCATAACCAAGATCAAATATACCTGCAATATGGATATGATGGTGATATAATTTGCTAATGTGACAGTAAGCCCCCATACATACAGCTGTGACAGGAGGCATCCAAACATACAGCTGTGACAGTTGGCACCCAGACATATAGCTGTGACATGAGGAACCCAGACATACAGCTGTGACAAGAGGCATCCAGACATACAGCTGTGAGTGGAGGTATCCAGACATACAGCTGTGACATGAGGCATCCAGACATACAGCTGTGACAGGAGGCATCCAGACATACAGCTGTGACAGGAGGCATCCAGACATACAGCTGTGACTGGAGGCATCCAGACATACAGCTGTGACAGGAGGCATCCAAATATACAGATGTGAGTGGAGGTATCCAGACATACAGCTGTGACAGGAGGCATCCAGACATACAGCTGTGACAGGAGGCATCCAGACATACAACTGTGACAGGAGGCATCCAGACATACAGCTGTGACTGGAGGCATCCAGACATACAGCTGTGACAGGAGGCATCCAAATATACAGATGTGAGTGGAGGTATCCAGACATACAGCTGTGACAGGAGGCATCCAGACATACAGCTGTGACACGAGGCATCCAGACATACAGCTGTGACAGGAGGCATCCAAATATACAGATGTGAGTGGAGGTATCCAGACATACAGCTATGACAGGAAGCATCCAGACATACAGCTGTGACAGGAGGCATCCAGACATACAGCTGTGAGAGGAGGCATCCAGACATACAGCTGTGACAGGAGGCATCCAGACATACAGCTGTGACAGGAGGCATCCAGACATACAGCTGTGACAGGAGGTATCCAGACATATAGCTGTGAGTGGAGGTATCCAGACATACAGCTGTGACAGGAGGAACCCAGACATACAGCTGTGACAGGAAGCATCCAGTCATACAGATGTGAGAGGAGGCATCCAGACATACAGCTGTGACAGGAGGCATCCAGACATACAGCTGTGACAGGAGGAACCCAGACATACAGCTGTGAGTGGAGGTATCCAGACATATAGCTGTGACAGGAGGCATCCAGACATACAGCTGTGACAGGAGGAACCCAGACATACAGCTGTGAGTGGAGGCATCCAGACATACAGCTGTGACAGGAGGAACCCAGACATACAGCTGTGACAGGAGGAACCCAGACATACAGCTGTGAGTGGAGGCATCCAGACATACAGCTGTGACAGGAGGAACCCAGACATACAGCTGTGAGAAGAGGCATCCAGACATACAGCTGTGAGAAGAGGCATCCAGACATACAGCTGTGAGAAGAGGCATCCAGACATACAGCTGTGAGAAGAGGCATCCAGACATACAGCTGTGAGAAGAAATCCCAGAGAGGACAGCTGTAACAGGAATCCCCAGATATACAGCTAGTATTTTTATTCATGTTCTTGTGACTGGTAATTGCATTCCTGTTGAATTAATAGCTATAACTTTGAACCACGCTTATAAGTGTGTATCAATCAGGATATTGACATCTTGATGCATCTTGTGTTAATGTAAGTATTAGACAGAAAAATCAGACATGTCTTTCATTCTGCAGATTTGTTACTGTATTATCCTGTCATATGAGAGGCAATATATAAAATACCCAGGCCAAGCAGGACAGATGCCACCCAGGCTCAAACTCATTGTATTATTCTTAGGTACAGATACTATATAAACTTCCTGAAGCAAGCAATAGAGCACTGCATAAGAAAATGAAGAAAACAACTTCATGCAGCACCTTATCCTACCTCATCCAATATAGTGGTTATCCTAAGGGTTCAACTAATTAATATCTTTGTATAACATAGTGTGAGAGGAATGCAGAAGGTGGCGCTACTTTCTTGTACTGTAAGGGGATCACAGAAGGTCAGAGCAACTTCATCAAACTGGAAGGGGGATAACAGAAGGTTGTCCAAAAATGATCCTAGTGTCAGTGGATCACAGAAGGTGTTGCTATCTTATTCTAGTGTTATTTTATCTTACTGTTCAACCTTTATAAAATCATCTTTAGAAACAAAATGCAGGGACTACTTTGGGTAAACCAATTTCCATTATTATCATTTTTATCATTATTATTACTGGGGTTGAAGAAGGTCGTGCTACTTTATCATAGCCTAAGCAGAATGCAGATTTCTATAATAAGAGAGGACAACAGAAGGTGGCAGCACTCTATTATAATGCAAGGGAATTACACAAGGTGGCAGCACTCTATCAAAGTGTAAGGGAATTACACGAGGTGGCGCTGGTGAATCCTGCGAGTCATCCATATCCTCGTTGGTGATGATGGCGGTCACATACTTCCCCATGTAAGTAAAGGCCTCCCTTAATGCGCTCTGAACCAAATCAAATCATACAACACAATGCAGTGCATATATAACTGATTATAAAACATAAAACATAAACAAGAAGAAAACTGGCTTGAGAAGGAACTTTCCAGATAGTTTGTTCTTGAATTTGATAATAAACAAGTGTTAAATCTTGATGTCACATAAAATAGGGTGATCTAAACATTACTAAAAATAAGGTGATCTCAATATTACGGATAATAATGTATCTCAATATTACAGATAATAAGTTATCTCAATATTACAGATAATGAGGTGATCTCAATATTACAAATAAAAGGGTGAACATAATATTAAAGAAAACAGGGTGATCTCAATATCACAGACAATAAAATGATATCAATATTGCAGATAATAAAGTGATCTCAATACTGGAAATAATAGAGTGATCTCATTATTACCACATATAAAAGGGTGATCTCCCCATGTCAGAGATTATATGGTCAACATTACACACACCAACACAGATTGTATCGCTGCAGTAGAAACGCTTATCCAGAGGTCAAACTGAGACTATCTGCTGTCTGACGCTGGGAAAGAGCCACAAACATCAAGTCCCATACATCAACCTGTACGCACGTCCAACACAATGCAGATTAAATATGCACCCCCTGGTGAGTGACGTCAGAACTGTCAGTGGCTGCCACTTTGCCGGTATATTACCTGCGTTTCTCTTAATGGCCTTGTGAGAATTAGAAATGGCTGGCTCCTATGGCGCAAACTATTGAAACGAGTTCACACCAATCTTGGCATATATGTCATAAATCATTATTGAACCACACATTTGGAATGTTTGGAATTGATGCTTTTCTGACCATGTCAGGCTATATAAATTCAGAGGTGGCTGACATCCACACTTTATGCCCTTAAAGGCATCATGCACCAAGTGTACAACTATGGCATACACACTGAAAAACAACATGCTATACTTGGGTCTGATATATATATATAAAGTACCCAGAAAAGGAGCAACAGCAAAAAGAAAAGCTTGCAGTTTATAGACAACTACTTCATCCTCATATTGGTATGATGGGAAAATATGGGTAGCACAGACCCTGCATCACTTGAATATTGGTACAACTTAACCATTCTAGCACTATTCCTTGTAGAGTGTCTCTCATGACATCACACGGCAGTGCCAATTGTGGATGACGTCGTATCACCTTTCAGTCATTTATAGCACTTTACCATCAAGTAGTGCAAATCATGAAGAGTCAACTTCGCCAAAGACATTTCATGAGGATCAGCACCACAAATAGATAACCTCTTATAATGACTATGCAAGAATTACAATCCAAAAAGGGGATAGAAATCTTTGGCATACAAATTTATCACACAGTTATTCATAGAGTAAGGTCTTTTCATAATTGATGCAAAATACATTAAATGGTGGTGAAGCAATTGTGTGGGGAAGAAAGAATAATGTTTGCTACTAACTGGAATGTTTGGCTTGTTAGTGGCATTTTCGAAGACCGTGTCTGCAGGTTTGTCTGTCGGGCTGTGTGTCGGAGTGCTTGATCCACTGGATATGTAGTCATTGTCAGGAACATAAATCACCTAAAATACAAGACAAGATATGTACAAGTCTGGATATATACAGTTAAGAACATTAATCACCTGAAATTCAAAACTAAATAAGTAGAACTTGTCAAAAACAATTGACTTGAGGGTTCAAGACTATATCTGGAATCATGTACGTATGACATCCGTATGTATGGCATATCACACTCACACACACACATCTGTATCGTGACATTAGGAACATCTAGCATTAAGGACAGCTACCAGAGATATAATTAAACAAAGAATGAAACTTGAGGATGATCTGGACTTCTTCCTATTTTGTAAATTATCTATGAAAATAATCCCAAATTAAACTATTAATCATTAGTGGTGGTAATTCCACAAATTCTAATTAAATCTGCATTTGAATCAAATTTCCCGGTGTACAGAGTTTCCTGAGACACTCACATAGGCCCATATTGTTCTTGTTATTAACAATTTCTGTTTTTCCCTCTCAGATGAAGGCACTATATTTGTCTCATTTCAGTCAGGGTCTATTCCCTGATGAGTCAAGCATGGGAAGAGATTGAGAGCACAAAACATCGCCATGGTAACCACAAATCTAAATGATTGTTGCAAATAAATTGTCATTAAAACATCTATTGAGATCAATCTTGCTCTCGGACAGGTTAATCATTTAATGTATGGTGTCAAAGCAGGGGCTGTGCCTCTACCAGCCCCCATTAGGCCCACCATAAAGGTCTGTCACCATTAATAACCACTCAGTTATACCCATATTACTACACTCTACTCTTGCTTCTCTCTGCTGGGAGAGCTAGGTATTCCTGGGCACACTTTAACACTCCTTTATTCTGAACAACTGAAAGTATATTCATTTTAATTGTTTGTTTTTGGCATGATTACTGAAACATTCCCATCTTAAAGATGAATGACTTCGCTATTCTTGTGTCATGCCTGTGATAGTCATGGTTATGCTTTCAGTGTGCCTGTGTTATTCCTGTGTTATGCCTTTGATGTGTCTGTGTCATGCCTGCATTATGCCTGTGTTGTGCCTGTGTCATGCCTGTGTCATGCCTGCATTATGCCTGTGTAATGCCTGCATTATGCCTGCATTATGCCTGTGTAATGCATGCATGCTGTGTCATGCCTGCATTATGCCTGTGTCATGCCTGCACTAAGCCTGTGTTATGTCTGCATTATGCCTGTGTAATGCCTGCATTATGCCTGTGTCATGCCTGTGTTGTGCCTGTGTCATGCCTGTGTAATGCCTGCATTATGCCTGTGTCATGCCTGCATGATGCCTGTGTCATGACTGTGTTGTGCCTGTGTCATGCCTGCATTATGCCTGTGTCATGCCTGCATTATGCCTGTGTCTTGCCTGCATTATGCCTGTGTCATGCCTGCATTATGCCTGCATTATGCCTGTGTCATGCCTGTGTTGTGCCTGCTCAACCCGCTGCTATCCTGTCATGATTCACCAAGCAGTGCAATGATATATGTAGCTGAAGCATTAAGATGCAGTTCACATTCATTAAGATGTCTAATTTGCGTGTGCAAGTGGGATGAATATTTCATATGACAACATTTAAGTTGTCCCTCACACTTAGAGAAAACAATAATACCTACATCATGTTTGAAAAATTCCATAAATCTTAAATTTGCTTCACCTAATCTAATTCTTCGCCATTAAGTTTATTCATTGCGCGTTTATGGTTTCAAAGCTTCTTAAATTACCATTATTATAAGCATTCTGTAATTATGTCTTGAATATTTTATCCTGAGTGGATCTCTGCATGTGCTCAACATACCTCCAAATGATATACACAACTGATATCTGAAATACACTTCATTTCTCAACCAGGCAAAATGGCTCTAACTTGTGTATTCATCTGATACACACTTAATACGGAGTTATAGCTTGTGTCTACATCAGCCATCTCCTTGATATATGGTTATAGCTTGTGTCTACATCAGTGATACCTTTGATATATGGTTATAGCTTGTGTCTACATCAGTGACACCCTTGATATATGGCTATAGTTTGTGTCTACATCAGCCATCCCCTTGATATATGGCTATAGCTTGTGTCTACATCAGTGACACCCTTGATATATGGCTATAGTTTGTGTCTACATCAGCCATCTCCTTGATATATGGTTATAGCTTGTGTCTACATCAGTGACACCCTCAATATTTGGTTATAGTTTGTGTCTACCTCAGTGACACCCTTGATATATGGTTATAGTTTGTGTCTACATCAACCATCCCCTTGATATATGGTTATAGTTTGTGTCTACATCAGCCATCTCCTTGATATATGGTTATAGCTTGTGTCTACATCAGTAATACCCTTGATATATGGTTATAGCTTGTGTGTACCTCAGTGACACCCTTGATATATGGTTATAGCTTGTGTCTACATCAGCCATCCCCTTGATATATGGTTATAGCTTGTGTCTACATCAGCCATTCCCTTGATATATGGTTATAGCTTGTGTCTACATCAGTAATACCCTTGATATATGGTTATAGCTTGTGTGTACCTCAGTGACACCCTTGATATATGGTTATAGCTTGTGTCTACATCAGCCATCCCCTTGATATATGGTTATAGCTTGTGTCTACATCAGCCATTCCCTTGATATATGGTTATAGCTTGTGTCTACATCAGCCATCTCCTTGATATATGGTTATAGCTTGTGTCTACATCAGTAATACCCTTGATATATGGTTATAGCTTGTGTGTACCTCAGTGACACCCTTGATATATGGTTATAGCTTGTGTCTACATCAGCCATCCCCTTGATATATGGTTATAGTTTGTGTCTACATCAGCCATCTCCTTGATATATGGTTATAGCTTGTGTGTACCTCAGTGACACCCTTGATATATGGTTATAGCTTGTGTGTACCTCAGTGACACCCTTGATATATGGGTATAGTTTGTGTCTACCTCAGTGACACCCTTGATATATGGTTATAGCTTGTGTCTACATCAGTGACACCCTTGATATATGGTTATAGCCTGTGTCTACCTCAGTGACACCCTTGATATATGGTTATAGCCTGTGTCTACCTCAGTGACACCCTTGATATATGGTTATAGCTTGTGTCTACATCAGTGACACCCTTGATATATGGTTGTAGCCTGTGTCTACCTCAGTGACACCCTTGATATATGGTTATAGTTTGTGTTTACATCAGTGACACCGTTGACAAATCATGAGACAAGCAACATTCTCTGTATATTTAATCAACATCCTTTAAAAAAGTCATTGCATTGAATCAACTACCATATTGAAGACATACAATCACTCCATATATTTCCAGATAAGATAGTCTTATATTTTAATTATTTCAAATGCACATGGTCATAGCTGGGGAGAAGACAGGATGATAGTTAGGCAGCACCCTGTGCATAATAGTACACAGTGATCATTGATTAATGATGTGTAATAAACTGGTTACAAAATTCTTAAGTGCCATCTGGCAATAGTGAGTGTCTACATTAGGCACATGCCTCATATCTGGCAATAGTGAGTGTCTACATCAGGCACACACCTCATATCTGGCAATAGTGAGTGTCTACATCAGGCAGACACTTCATATCTGGCAATAGTGAGTGTCTACATCAGGCACACACCTCATATCTGGCAATAGCGAGTGTCTACATCAGGCACACACCTCATATCTGGCAATAGTGAGTGTCTACATCAGGCACACACCTCATATCTGGCAATAGTGAGTGTCTACAGGCACACACCTCATATCTGGCAATAGTGAGTGTCTACATCAGGCACACACCTCATATCTGGCAATAGTGAGTGTCTACATCAGGCACACGCCTCATATCTGGCAATAGTGAGTGTCTACATCAGGCACACACCTCATATCTGGCAATAGTGAGTGTCTACATCAGGCACACACCTCATATCTGGCAATAGTGAGTGTCTACATCAGGCACATGCCTCATATCTGGCAATAGTGAGTGTCTACATCAGGCACACGCCTCATATCTGGCAATAGTGAGTGTCTACATCAGTCACACACTTCATATCTGGCAATGGTGAGTGTCTACATCAGGCACACGCCTCATATCTGGCAATAGTGAGTGTCTACATCAGGCACACACCTCATATCTGGCAATAGTGAGTGTCTACATCAGGCACACACCTGCTGTAGACATTCCTATCATTGCAGGTATTGTCCAAAGAGTGTAACATTAACATATCATTTCCTTCTACGAGAAATGTTTTTTGGGGGGGCTCGGTTTTCCTATTTCCTGTCACACGAAGATGACTGCATGATTTGCATCTTGTGTCTCCTCACAGGTAATCTTCTCCCCTTGTTAACATAAATTCTCATTTATTGACTGTTTTCAGGAACAATATACAAAGCTATAGCACCACTACTGTGACCAGGTGGAGACTCTGATTGCTCCTGTCCGTGTCCATGGTGCATCATGGCGACAGAGTTCTTTGTGTTTTCTTTGTGTTTTCTTCTCGTCACCTCGCATCTTGTGTTCATATCTACTTGACCTTTACAGCTAATGCATTGTGGGAACATATTGGCTTTTACTGCCGATTCTGGGCAGAGTGGGAGTCTAGGCACGGCATGATGTGCAGGCCCACTGCAGGCTTCTACAACCATCAAATGACCTACTTTTTGGGAAAATTGATCAAATTTTTTGAAACTATTAATTACATTGCAGACATAATCTAGGTCACCACTGAATGGCAATCTTGGGATAAATAGTAGGCAGCCAGCAACATGCTTTTTCATTGCACCAAAACCCATCAACATTGGAACCAAATCTGTCAGCAGAGTTTCCAGTTTCTCAATTATGAAATTCAGCACAAAAAATCAAAATTTTTGAAATGTCTTTAAGAATGGTGCCTCTTAAAATAATGCTAGAACATAGCAGTATATGTTAGAAAAACTACCATATGTTGGAGACAGTACATGTAAAATGTACGCATAGTCTAGGAGGAATGGTAACAGACTGTCAACCAGATTTAAATGAAATGGTAACAGTCAACCTTATGTCACCAAGATCTAGATGTCTGAGGTGGAATGGTAACAGTCAACCTTATGTCACCAAGATCTAGATGTCTGAGGTGGAATGGTAACAGTCAACCTTATGTCACCAAGATCTAGATGTCTGATGTGGAATGGTAACAGTCAACCTTATGTCACCAAGATCTAGATGTCTGAGGTGGAATGTTAACAGTCAACCTTATGTCACCAAGATCTAGATGTCTGAGGTGGAATGGTAACAGTCCACCTTATGCCACCAAGATCTAGATGTCTTATGTCACCAAGATCTAGATGTCTGAGGTGGAATGGTAACAGTCACCTTATGTCACCAAGATCTAGATGTCTGAGGTGGAATGGTAACAGTCTACCTTATGTCACCAAGATCTAGATGTCTGAGGTGGAATGGTAACAGTCTACCTTATGTCACCAAGATCTAGATGTCTGAGGTGGAATAGTAACAGTCAACCTTATGTCACCAAGATCTAGATGTCTGAGGTGGAATGGTAACAGTCTACCTTATGTCACCAAGATCTAGATGTCTGAGGTGGAATGGTAACAGTCTACCTTATGTCACCAAGATCTAGATGTCTGAGGTGGAATAGTAACAGTCAACCTTATGCCACCAAGATCTAGATGTCTGAGGTGGAATGGTAACAGTCAACCTTATGTCACCAAGATCTAGATGTCTGAGGTGGAATGGTAACAGTCTACCTTATGTCACCAAGATCTAGATGTCTGACGTGGAATGGTAACAGTCTACCTTATGTCACCAAGATCTAGATGTCTGAGGTGGAATAGTAACAGTCAACCTTATGTCACCAAGATCTAGATGTCTGAGGTGGAATGGCAACAGTCAACCTTATGTCACCAAGATCTAGATGTCTGACGTGGAATGGCAACAGTCTACCTTATGTCACCAAGATCTAGATGTCTGAGGTGGAATGGTAACAGTCTACCTTGGAATTTGGTTCATATGCACATTGCAGTTGAAAGGTGCTGTAACAAACCAAAGGTTTCAATCAAGCAGACTGAAGCCTTAAAGGGCAAATAGTCAAATGCAGTCTGGAATTGTGGTCTGGATCCCTTACAGTTCTCAATCATATCTAAATAACAAAATCTCCTGGCCAATATTCAATCCATAACACAGCTTTTCCACAGATATCATCATGCACATTTGGGATTTTCACCATTTAGCACACTAATCAACCTTGGTGCCTTTTTACATTCCCGATAAAATTTACTAGCTGAGGAGATACATTTCACTTGGTGACGTTTTACTTAGGGAGACATCTTTGGTGACGTTTTACTTACTAAAAAAAGATCTTGGTGACCTTTCACTTGCTGGTAATTAATCATTTTGACACATTTTGTAATAAATAAGCTATATAAAGACCATATGAGAACATTTACTTTGGAAAATATAACATGTAGAAATAGCGGCAATGGCTTGCGGCAATTATTGCAGATTTATACAAGATATGATATTAATCTGTTTGACTGACATCATTGGCTATATATAATATGTTTGTTTGGTAACTGGAGCCTGTATACAGACCTGGCCGGGGAAGATGACGTTGGTCATAAGCTTGTTGATTTTCTTGAGTTCTGACGGAGTGGTATCAAACTGGGCTGCTATACTCACTAATGTGTCTCTGTCTCCAATCTGCAAAAAGTCAAATATAACCAACATTATGATGAGATCAAATATCTAATAAAACACATTGACATCTGATATAACCAAAACATCAAAATGACATCAAATATTTTAAAAAAAACCACATATATCTAATCTAACAGAGAAAACATCTCACATCTCAAATTTTAATAAATTTTCTCAACTACAAAGCTAAACCCCTGAAGATATAAATCGGAACCTAAAAAGAAAAACACAGTGATTCCCCCATAACCCTCCATACATGCCACCCATCACCCATACACTGGCTACAGGGATGCAGCATCAGGGACAAGGGCTGTGCAGCTTGGGAAACATAAAAACCAGTCGTATTCACACAGTGTGCCATTAAATACACAGGGAAACTTTGTGGTCTGACACTACCTTTGTCATGACAATGTGCTGGAATTTGATTAGTGGAGGTCACCTGGCTGTGAGGGGACATATCACAAAGGATCGCTTCCAACAACCAGATCATGTCAACATGCTCCCAGCGGCATACAACCTCAGCAAGATAAACTACATACAAATTCCTTTTATTTCGATAACAACCTATTCAATATCAACAGACATGCATGGAGGAGGTTCACATCCAATGAGATGTGTTCTATCTGAAGAGATCTTCAGACACCACATGAAGTGTTCAGATATTGAGGAAAGTGTTCAGTCACCAAGGAAGGTGTTTAGATACTGAGGATAGTGTTTAGATACTGAGGAAAGTGTTCAGTCACCAAGGAAGGTGTTTAGATACTGAGGATAGTGTTTAGATACTGATGAAGGTGTTTAGATACTGAGGAAGGTGTTTAGATACCGAGGATAGTGTTTAGATACTGATGAAGGTGTTTAGATACTGAGGAAGGTGTTTAGATACTGAGGATAGTGTTTAGATACTGATGAAGGTGTTTAGATACTGAGGAAAGTGTTCAGTCACCAAGGAAGGTGTTTAGATACTGAGGATAGTGTTTAAATACTGATGAAGGTGTTTAGATACTGAGGAAGGTGTTTAGATACCGAGGATAGTGTTTAGATACTGATGAAGGTGTTTAGATACTGAGGAAAGTGTTCAGTCACCAAGGAAGGTGTTTAGATACTGAGGATAGTGTTTAGATACTGATGAAGGTGTTTAGATACTGAGGAAAGTGTTCAGTCACCAAGGAAGGTGTTTAGATACTGGGGATAGTGTTTAGATACTGATGAAGGTGTTTAGATACTGAGGAAGGTGTTTAGATACCGAGGATAGTGTTTAGATACTGATGAAGGTGTTTAGATACTGAGGAAAGTGTTCAGTCACCAAGGAAGGTGTTTAGATACCGAGGATAGTGTTTAGATACTGATGAAGGTGTTTAGATACTGAGGAAAGTGTTCAGTCACCAAGGAAGGTGCTTAGATTCTGAGGAAGGTGTTTAGATACTGAAGAAGGTGTTTAGACACCAAGAGCGAGGTTCAGATACAAGGGAGGTTTTCAGACACCATGTCATCAAGGGAAGTGTTTAATTGCTTTGGGAGGTGTTTAGTCACAAAGGGAGGTATTCAGACACAAGGGAGGTATTCAGACACTATGGGAGGTATTCAAACACCATGGGAGGTATTCAGACACCATGGGAGGTGTTCAGACACCATGGGAGGTGTTCAGACACCATGGGAGGTATTCAGACACAAGGGAGGTGTTCAGACACCATGAGGTGTTTAGACACCTTATGAGGTGTTCAGAAACCATATAAGGTGTTCAGACACCATATAAGGTGTTCTACTCTCTAACAAAGCAGCATGCAGTTTTCACATGATCCAGGCCTGTGCTGGCCTCTACTCTTTCCTTTGTGTTAACAAAGATCTTCAAAATGGACCCATCATTAATAAATGTGAAATACTAATGGTGAGGTATGTTCTCCATAAATGTGAAACATTAATCGTGAGGCATGTTCTCCATAAATGTGAAACATTAATCGTGAGGCATGTTCTCCATAAATGTGAAATATTAATACTTAATATTAATAGTGAGGTATGTTCTCCATAAATGTGAAACATAAATAGTGAGGTATGTTCTCCATAAATGTGAAACATTAATAGTGAGGCATGTTCTCCATAAATGTGAAACATTAATCGTGAGGCATGTTCTCCATAAATGTGAAACATTTATTATGAGGTATGTTCTCCATAAATGTGAAACATTAATTTTGAGGTATGTTCTCCATAAATGTGAAACATTAATAGTGAGGTATGTTCTCCATAAATGTGAAACATTAATCGTGAGGCATGTTCTCCATAAATGTGAAATATTAATACTTAATATTAATAGTGAGGCATGTTCTCCATAAATGTGAAATATCAATTATGAGGTATGTTCTCCATAAATGTGAAACATTTATTATGAGGTATGTTCTCCATAAATGTGAAACATTAATAGTGAGGTGTGTTCTCCATCAGGGTGGCCACACTCTGATGAGAAAAAAATTCCCTGACATTTCCCTGACTTTTCCCTGACTCAAAAAATAATTCCAGGTATTGCTGCCTCCATTCTCCCCTACAGCCGCCCATTCCACCCTTCATATGTTCATGATTTGGAAAATATATATGTAAAGCCTGGGAGGCCACAATATTGGAATGATATCCACTGACTAGAACAAATAAAAAAATAAGTAAGACATCTAACAACATCATGGATATTTGAGCTTCAACATGGAAACTTTAATTCTTGCTATTATAGTATTAAAGCCAAAGGAGCTCATTTTGTTCCCTCAGTTATTCTTCATCGTGAATGTTTGTTTTAAAGCCATCAATGATCTAAAAGTACTCAATGATTATGAAAATGAACAAAATTCCCTGACTTTTCCCTGACATTTCTGTCAATCAGAAATTTCCCTGACACTTTTTAAAATTCCCTGACATTTCCCTGACCTTGAAAAACATTAATTTTGAGGTATGTTCTTCATAAATGTGAAATATTAATAGTGAGGTATGTTCTCCATAAATGTGAAACATTAGGAGTTTGATCTGACCAAGCAATGGAAACATTATATTATGATTTATGGTCTGCCATCAAATTCAATTTCAGTTAAGTGGTTTGCTTTACTCATTACTGGAACATGATACCAATAAAATCAAATTACACTTGAGAAAATGGATGAGAGGACAAAAGAAACAAATGGACAAGGATGTGAACTGGGGACTACTGGATTGAATACTAGTGGACTGGGAACTAGTGGACTGAGGGCTACTGGCCTGGGGACTAGTGAATGAAGGACTAGTGGACTGGGGACTAATGGACTGAGGATTAGTGGACTGGGACTAGTGGATGGAGGATTAGACATTTGGCAATGTATTATGAATAAATTGCCAGGTAAGGCGTATGTGAATAAATTGACCAGGTAAGGCGTATTGGGTTAAAATATTCTGGGGAAAAAGGCACTGGAACAATATAGCAGACTTGATCATGAGCAGTTATAGAAATGCAATTTGTATGAACTGCCAGCTGGTGGCTTTACTGAGCTTGACTGTGATGCTATCCATCTGTGTCACAAGACAGAGGCCTGATCCCAGACTCAAGCAATCACCACCAGAGGCACCTGAGGTCATGTGGGGAAATATCAAATCCCATCTCTGCATAGACCACACCGTGCCTCCCGTTAAGTCTGTATAGACCATAACATGCCTCCCTTAAGTCTGTATAGACCATACCGTGCCTCCCTTAAGTCTGTATAGACCACACCATGCCTCCCCTTAATCTGTACAGACCATACCATGCCTCCCTTAAATCAGCATAGACCACACCATGCCTCGCCTAAATCATAGACCATATTATGCCTCCCCTAAATCAGCATAGACCACACCATGCCTCCCCTTTCTCTGTTTAGAACTGAGTATACATTCTCCTTCTCTCTATAGATCACAGCAAACCTCCCCTTGCTATGTACAGATCATAATATATCATTCCTTTCTGGTATATACATCACAAAATACCTCCCATTTCTCGGTATAGATCACAATATACCTATATATCTGGTACACTCTTTCAGTGGCTCTATACTGACCCTTGCAGCACACTCCCTTCTGCTGACACCCCCTTTATCACACACTCCACCAGTGGCTCCATACTGACCCTTGCAGCACACCCCCTTTAGCACACACTCCTCCAGTGGCTCCATATTGAACATTGCAGCACACCCCCTTCTGCTGACACCCCCTTTGGCACACTCCTCCAGTGGCTCCATATTGACCCTTGCAGCACACCCCCTTCTGCTGACACCCTTTTTAACACACACTCCTTCAGCAGCTCCAACCCGCAGCAGACCCCTTTACCTTGACACAGCCTCCTAGCACAATCCTTCAATATCTCCATATTTTCACTTGCAGCAGACCCCCTTCCCTTGACATGCCCTCTAGCACACTCTTCCAGTGGCCTCATATTGACCATCGTGGCAGACTGCCTGATTAACCTGAGTGTCCCTCTATTAGGTCAATGTAAAAATTGAATTGTTGACCTTAATCAAGTGTCTTGCCAGGTCATCCACTCACATCGACCAGACCCTCTCCTTACCTAGAGCATGCCACAAAATACATCCCAAATTGGCTGATAATTTGAGAATAGGACAAAGAAAGAGGAAAAAAAACTCTGCCATCTGGTGGCCATTCAAATCTCTATTTGCTTGGTATCTTTTTTGTGTGGACAGACATCAGGCACAAACGATTCCTAACTAAGTCATTACTGCTCTTGTTTTCAAACTTTCTGCCTAAAATGTCTTTGGTGGGTATGCAAGTGTCTGGTCCGAGTTCATTCAACTTTGACATCAATTTGTTTGCTGTCCTTAACAGAGTGCAGACACTTGAGACAAGACCCTGCAATAAACCTTGCTTCATCCCAATCCCCTTCATCTCCTATATGACTAAATTCCAACCTTATGCATTTGGGGTATCGGTATCCAACAGCATTTTTGGATGACAATTGGGCAGGCTCTGCTTGTTACAGTTATCTTGTTTTCACATATGTTTCTGATGGCTGCTGTTCATGCTAAATCCAAATGTACTGTAAGTATTATCAGCTAAATCTTTGGAACATCATTCTTTGTCATACCCATAAAGACAATGATGATGATCCCAAAGTCCATACTGCGGAATGGACAATCCATTCCAGGTATTAGATGACTGCAGAATGGCACGTTCTGGGTACAGGGCCAGTTAACTCAATTTGACATGACTAATGGTGGTTAATGCAAACTGTGTATGCACTGCTTACACAAGTCTGTTGGTGGGGAGAGATAACCCCCACTATACAGGTGGAGAGATAAACCACACTATACAGGTGGAGAGATAAACCACACTATACAGGTGGAGAGATAAACCACACTATACAGGTGGAGAGAGATAAACCGCACTATACAGGTGGAGAGATAAACCACACTATACAGGTGGAGAAAGATAAACCCACTATACAGGTGGAGAGAGATAAACCACACTATACAGGTGGAGAGAGATAAACCACACTATACAGGTGGAGAGAGATAAACCACACTATACAGGTGGAGAGAGATAAACCACACTATACAGGTGGAGAGAGATAAACCACACTATACAGGTGGAGAGATAAACCACACTATACAGGTGGAGAGATAAACCACACTATACAGGTGGAGAGAGATAAACCGCACTATACAGGTGGAGAGAGATAAACCACACTATACAGGTGGAGAAAGATAAACCCACTATACAGGTGGAGAGAGATAAACCACACTATACAGGTGGAGAAAGATAAACCGCACTATACAGGTGGAGAGAGATAAACCACACTAGACAGGAGGAGAGATAAACCACACTATATAGGTGGAGAAAGATAAACCGCACTATACAGGTGGAGAGAGATAAACCCCACTATACAGGTGGAGAGAGATAAACCACACTATATAGGTGGAGAAAGATAAACCACACTATACAGGTGGAGAAAGATAAACCACACTAGACAGGAGGAGAGATAAACCGCACTACACAGGTGGAGAGAGATAAACCACACTATACAGGTGGAGAGAGATAAACCACACTATACAGGTGGAGAAAGATAAACCCACTATACAGGTGGAGAGAGATAAACCACACTATACAGGTGGAGAAAGATAAACCGCACTACACAGGTGGAGAGAGATAAACCGCACTATACAGGTGGAGAGAGATAAACCACACTATACAGGTGGAGAAAGATAAACCCACTATACAGGTGGAGAGAGATAAACCACACTATACAGGTGGAGAAAGATAAACCACACTATACAGGTGGAGAGAGATAAACCACACTAGACAGGAGGAGAGATAAACCACACTATATAGGTGGAGAAAGATAAACCGCACTATACAGGTGGAGAGAGATAAACCCCACTATACAGGTGGAGAGAGATAAACCACACTATATAGGTGGAGAAAGATAAACCACACTATACAGGTGGAGAAAGATAAACCACACTAGACAGGAGGAGAGATAAACCGCACTACACAGGTGGAGAGAGATAAACCACACTATACAGGTGGAAAAAGATAAACCGCACTATACAGGTGGAGAGATAAACCACACTATACAGGTGGAGAGAGATAAACCGCACTATACAGGTGAAGATAAACCGCACTATACAGGTGGAGAGAGATAAACCCCACTATACAGGTGGAGAAAGATAAACCACACTATACAGGTGGAGAGATAAACCACACTATACAGGTGGAGAGAGATAAACCGCACTATACAGGTGAAGATAAACCGCACTATACAGGTGGAGAGAGATAAACCACACTATACAGGTGGAGAAAGATAAACCGCACTATACAGGTGGAGAAAGATAAACCCACTATACAGGTAGAGAGAGATAAACTGCACTATACAGGTGGAGAGAGATAAACCCCACTATACAGGTGGAGAGAGATAAACCACACTATACAGGTGGAGAGATAAACCACACTATACAGGTGGAGAGATAAACCGCACTATACAGGTGGAGAGAGATAAACCCCACTATACAGGTGGAGAGAGATAAACCACACTATACAGGTGGAGAGAGATAAACCACACTATACAGGTGGAGAGAGATAAACCACACTATACAGGTGGAGAGATAAACCCCACTATACAGGTGGCGAGATAAACCGCACTATACAGGTGGAGAGAGATAAACCCCACTATACAGGTGGAGAAAGATAAGCCGCACTATACAGGTGGAGAGAGATAAACCACACTATACAGGTGGAGAAAGATAAACCCACTATACAGGTGGAGAAAGATAAACCCCACTATACAGGTGGAGAGAGATAAACCACACTATACAGGTAGAGAGAGATAAACCACACTATACAGGTAGAGAGAGATAAACCACACTATACAGGTGGAGAGATAAACCCCACTATACAGGTGGAGAGATAAACCGCACTATACAGGTGGAGAGAGATAAACCCCACTATACAGGTGGAGAAAGATAAGCCGCACTATACAGGTGGAGAGAGATAAACCACACTATACAGGTGGAGAAAGATAAACCCACTATACAGGTGGAGAAAGATAAACCCCACTATACAGGTGGAGAGAGATAAACCACACTATACAGGTAGAGAGAGATAAACCACACTATACAGGTAGAGAGAGATAAACCACACTATACAGGTGGAGAGATAAACCGCACTATACAGGTGGAGAGATAAACCACACTATACAGGTGGAGAGATAAACCCCACTATACAGGTGGAGAGATAAACCGCACTATACAGGTGGAGAGATAAACCACACTATATAGGTGGAGAAAGATAAACCGCACTATACAGGTGGAGAGAGATAAACCCCACTATACAGGTGGAGAGAGATAAACCACACTATACAGGTGGAGAGAGATAAACCGCACTATACAGGTGGAGAAAGATAAACCACACTATACAGGTGGAGAAAGATAAACCACACTAGACAGGAGGAGAGATAAACCGCACTACACAGGTGGAGAGAGATAAACCACACTATACAGGTGGAAAAAGATAAACCGCACTATACAGGTGGAGAGATAAACCACACTATACAGGTGGAGAGAGATAAACCACACTATACAGGAGGAGAGATAAACCGCACTATACAGGTAGAGAGAGATAAACCACACTATACAGGTGGAGAGATAAACCCCACTATACAGGTGGAGAGATAAACCACACTAGACAGGAGGAGAGATAAACCCCACTATACAGGTGGAGAGAGATAAACCGCACTATACAGGTGGAGAAAGATAAACCACACTAGACAGGAGGAGAGATAAACCGCACTACACAGGTGGAGAGATAAACCACACTAGACAGGAGGAGAGATAAACCGCACTACACAGGTGGAGAGAGATAAACCACACTATACAGGTGGAAAAAGATAAACCGCACTATACAGGTGGAGAGATAAACCACACTATACAGGTGGAGAGAGATAAACCGCACTATACAGGTGAAGATAAACCGCACTATACAGGTGGAGAGAGATAAACCCCACTATACAGGTGGAGAAAGATAAACCACACTATACAGGTGGAGAGATAAACCACACTATACAGGTGGAGAGAGATAAACCGCACTATACAGGTGAAGATAAACCGCACTATACAGGTGGAGAGAGATAAACCACACTATACAGGTGGAGAAAGATAAACCGCACTATACAGGTGGAGAAAGATAAACCCACTATACAGGTAGAGAGAGATAAACCGCACTATACAGGTGGAGAGAGATAAACCCCACTATACAGGTGGAGAGAGATAAACCACACTATACAGGTGGAGAGATAAACCACACTATACAGGTGGAGAGATAAACCGCACTATACAGGTGGAGAGAGATAAACCCCACTATACAGGTGGAGAGAGATAAACCACACTATACAGGTGGAGAGAGATAAACCACACTATACAGGTGGAGAGAGATAAACCACACTATACAGGTGGAGAGATAAACCCCACTATACAGGTGGAGAGATAAACCGCACTATACAGGTGGAGAGAGATAAACCCCACTATACAGGTGGAGAAAGATAAGCCGCACTATACAGGTGGAGAGAGATAAACCACACTATACAGGTGGAGAAAGATAAACCCACTATACAGGTGGAGAAAGATAAACCCCACTATACAGGTGGAGAGAGATAAACCACACTATACAGGTAGAGAGAGATAAACCACACTTTACAGGTAGAGAGAGATAAACCACACTATACAGGTGGAGAGATAAACCCCACTATACAGGTGGAGAGATAAACCGCACTATACAGGTGGAGAGAGATAAACCCCACTATACAGGTGGAGAAAGATAAGCCGCACTATACAGGTGGAGAGAGATAAACCCCACTATACAGGTGGAGAGAGATAAACCACACTATACAGGTCAAGGGAGATAAACCCCACTATACAGGTGGAGAGAGATAAACCACACTATACAGGTAGAGAGAGATAAACCACACTATACAGGTGGAGAAAGATAAACCGCACTATACAGGTGGAGAAAGATAAACCGCACTATACAGATGGAGAAAGATAAACCGCACTATACAGGTAGAGAAAGATAAACCGCACTATACAGGTAGAGAGAGATAAACCACACTATACAGGTGGAGAAAGATAAACCCACTATACAGTTAGAGAGAGATAACCCCTACTATACAGGTGGAGAGAGATAAACCACACTAGACAGGTGGAGAGAGATAAACCGCACTATACAGGTGGAGAAAGATAAACCCACTATACAGGTGGAGAGAGATAAACCATACTATACAGGTGGAGAGAGATAAACCGCACTATACAGTTAGAGAGAGATAAACCACACTATACAGGTGGAGAGAGATAAACCCCACTATACAGGTAGAGAGAGATAAACCGCACTATACAGGTGGAGAGATAAACCACACTATACAGACTTTTTGAAAATCGTGCCTCAAAAATTAAATTTAGTGAGTGGCCTTGTCGGCTTCAGTGGCATCTCCACTTTGAATGGCATCTGTTGCCTCTACCAGATTTGCTGCATCTCCTGATCTTAATATGTCCTAATTGCAATAATCTGTCATCACTCTATTCATTTTATTTCAGGTTCTATTTTTCAGTTAAGTCATGATGGTTTTTTTCATAAATATGCTAAATAAATGTTCATAAGAATCCTCAAAGAAGGTAGTCAGGTGTTGATACCTTGATTACCCACATAGCATTACCTGGCAGTTGCCCCCCCCCTAGAGTACTACCAACTGTTGATGCCTTGACACCTCACTCCCCACCCAGGTGGCTACCAGCTGTCCCCCTCCCCACCCAGGTGGCTCCCAGCTGCCCCCCTCCACACCCAGGTGGCTACCAGCTGTCCCCCTCCCCACCCAAGTGGCTACCAGCTGTCCCCCTCCCCAGCCAGGTGGCTCCCAGCTGTCCCCCTCCTCACCCAGGTGGCTACCAGCTGTCCCCCTCCCCACCCAGGTGGCTACCAGCTGTCCCCCTCCCCACCCAGGCGGCTCCCAGCTGTCCCCATCCCCACCCAGGTGGCTCCCAGCTGTCCCCCTCCCCACCCAGGTGGCTCCCAGCTGTCCCCCTCCCCACCCAGGTGGCTACCAGCTGTCCCCCTCCCCACCCAGGTGGCTACCAGCTGTCCCCCTCCCCACCCAGGTGGCTACCAGCTGTCCCCCTCCCCACCCAGGTGGCTCCCAGCTGTCCCCCTCCCCACCCAGGTGGCTCCCAGCTGTCCCCCTCCCCACCCAGGTGGCTACCAGCTGTCCCCCTCCCCACCCAGGCGGCTCCCAGCTGCCCCCCTCCACACCCAGGTGGCTCCCAGCTGCCCCCCTCCCCACCCAGGTGGCTCCCAGCTGTCACCCTCCCCACCCAGGTGGCTACCAGCTGTCCCCCTACCCACCCAGGTGGCTACCAGCTGTCACCCTCCCCACCCAGGTGGCTACCAGCTGTCACCCTCCCCACCCAGGTGGCTACCAGCTGTCCCCCTACCCACCCAGGTGGCTACCAGCTGTCACCCTCCCCACCCAGGCGGCTCCCAGCTGTCCCCCTCCCCACCCAGGTGGCTCCCAGCTGCCCCCCTCCACACCCAGGTGGCTCCCAGCTGCCCCCCTCCACACCCAGGTGGCTCCCAGCTGCCCCCTCCCACCCAGGAGGCTCCCAGCTGCCCCCCTCCACACCCAGGTGGCTCCCAGCTGCCCCCCTCCCCACCCAGGTGGCTCCCAGTTGTCCCCCTCCCCACCCAGGTGGTTACCAGCTGTCCCCCTCCTCACCCAGGTGGCTACCAGCTGTCCCCCTCCCCACCCAGGTGGCTACCAGCTGTCCCCCTCCTCACCCAGGTGGCTACCAGCTGCCCCCCTCCCCACCCAGGTGGTTACCAGCTGTCCCCCTCCTCACCCAGGTGGCTACCAGCTGTCCCCCTCCTCACCCAGGTGGCTACCAGCTGTCCCCCTCCTCACCCAGGTGGCTACCAGCTGTCCCCCTCCTCACCCAGGTGGCTCCCAGCTGTCCCCCTCCCCACCCAGGTGGCTACCAGCTGTCCCCCTACCCACCCAGGTGGCTACCAGCTGTCCCCCTCCTCACCCAGGTGGCTACCAGCTGTCCCCCTCCCCACCCAGGTGGCTACCAGCTGTCCCCCTACCCACCCAGGTGGCTACCAGCTGTCCCCCTACCCACCCAGGTGGCTACCAGCTGCCCCCCTCCCCACCCATGTGGCTACCAGCTGCTGCTGCCTGAATGCCCCATGTAACATTGCATCAGCAAACACACCTTAAAAGTGTTGAGGATGTTCTTTGCAGTGTGACATGGCCAACATCTCACTCCTGTTCACAACAGTGACAAGTACTTAATGTTTTTATATGTAAGCTTGATAGCGTCAGTGATAGGCTTGCTGGCTGCAACCACACTGCATCCTTCTTCTGGTGCTCTGATGGAATTTCAATACGATCACAAATTCAATTTGAGAAATGGAACAAGTATATTTCTAACACAAGATAGACTCAATAAAAAGGCAGAAAACTGGCCTAACAGGTCAAAATACAAGCTCAACTCTGACCGAGGAAGATACAAACACACTGTAATATAGGATCAGTGTTATAACATTGCGTTACCTTCACCATACTCATGACAGTGCCAGTATATTTAAAGCTCTCTTAACTGGACTCAATATGGCGTCAGTATTATTCATATATGTGTTATTTCACTAGGCTCACTCTGGGCTCAGTATATATTCTGTATTCAGCTCAGTTCCCAGACTCACTTTGGGCTCAGTATATATTCTGTATTCAGCTCAGTTCCCAGACTAACTTTCGGCTCAGTATATATTCTCTATTCTTCCCAGATTCACTTTCGGCTCAATGTATATTCTGTATTCTTCCCAAACTTATCTGAACTCAGTATATATTCGC
The DNA here is from genome assembly GCA_949316495.1 of Amphiduros pacificus. Classification (NCBI taxonomy): domain Eukaryota; kingdom Metazoa; phylum Annelida; class Polychaeta; order Phyllodocida; family Hesionidae; genus Amphiduros; species Amphiduros pacificus. The sequence continues at coordinate 45,428,970 of OX439006.1, read as the reverse complement.
ACTTCCCAGACTCACTTTGAGTTCAGTATATATTCAGTATATATTCTGTATTTTGCTCACTTCCCAGACTCATTACTAGGTCAGTATTCAGAATATATTCTGCTCTTTGCTCTCTTCCTCAGAATTACTATGGGTGCGTATATATCCGGATCTCTTTCTTGGACTCAATATGGGTCTGTATAAATATTAATCTCTTCCTAGACCCATTTTGGGATCAGTCTATATTCTGATTTATAATGTCTGTCCAATGGACAGCTGGGTTTCAGGCAACAGTGTGATAACAACACTACACAAACTCAGCACATATCAATAGTTGTGACCTACTCAGAGACTCCCTTTCATTTTTTATTGATGTCAGGTAAATACAATTCCGCCCACCCAACAAATATCCAATTGCCAACTCCTGTTAAATAACTAAAGGTCACTGCTACATCCTGCTGAATAATAACAGGCCACTGCCACATCCTGTTAAATAATATCCGGTCACTGCTACATCCTGCTAAATAATATCTGGTCACTGCCACATCCTGCTAAATAATATCTGGTCACTGCCACATCCTGCTAAATAATATCCGGTCACTGCCACATCCTGCTAAATAATATCCTGTCACTGCCACATCCTGCTAAATAATATCTGGTCACTGCCACATCCTGCTAAATAATATCCGGTCACTGCCACATCCTGCTAAATAATATCCTGTCACTGCCACATCCTGCTAAATAATATCTGGTCACTGCCACATCCTGCTAAATAATATCCGGTCACTACTACATTCTGCTAAATAATATCTGGTCACTGCCACATCCTGCTAAATAATATCCGGTCACTGCTACATCCTGCTAAATAATATCTGGTCACTGCCACATCCTGTTAAATAATATCCGGTCAATGCCACATCCTGCTAAATAATAACTGGTCACTGCTACATCCTGCTAAATAATAACAGGTCACTGCTACATCCTGCTAAATAACGACAGGCCAATGCTTAATTGCCAAAGGTCACTGTTCTATCTATTCAAATAAACACAGGCCACTACCAAACAATCACACCTTAGGCCATATCTTGTTGATAAATAGAACTGGTGGTCATGGAACAGCTGAGGTAAATTCTTAGGATGACAGAGATAGCAATAGTTTTATGTCAGTATGATTACCTTTCTGAGGTACAAGGTTTGAGGTCTAGTCCAGGTCTCACTGCCCATACTTGCTTGTATCACACTGCTACTTCTCCATCACCATTATGTAATAATAGTAACAATAATCTATACCTGACCCTCTTAAATAAACAATTCTCTTCATAGCCACACCATGTTCTTATCAGCCTCATCAAGTCAACTTTCGAGTTTTCAATTCACTAACAATTCTAGGACAACGTTGACAGTTGAAATGTCAAGACGCTGCATTTTGTTCCTAAAATCCAGGATGATGGTAATGTTCCAGGGGAGGTACATCCATGGTGCATGTCACCCGGAGAGATGAGCAGATCCTAGGCTATGGCCACCTCCCTACCTGCCAGCTTATTGATTTCTACCATTCACCTACTCATAGACACATACAGACTTGTCAAGCTGGGAGCATATGGAAACAGGTCACATGGATGGACACTGAAAAAACGACTGATTCAATATGCTTTTGCAAGGAAAAATAAATGTTTTTAGATATTATCCATTTATGCAAACAAAATCAACATGTGTGTCGGATGTACTCATAAATGTAGCAGTGACAGGCTGTTGCCATATACCCAAATATGGGTTTATTAATGATGTATTGTTTGTGACGTTAGCTTTTGAGAGCGACTACAGAAGTGTGAAACCTTTATGAAATGCCTAACATATCCTTGCATACAGTAATCTTACCATGTTTTTAGATTTTGAACATTTCTCTGCAAGCTAAGCATATAATCTGATTTGAGCAACACCCTGAAAATATTATCTCTGCAGTGTTTTCATGACCTGAAAATGAACATAAAGGGACAATTCTGCTGATTTCAATGTTGCTATGACAACTAATACAAAGACAGCATTGGCTCCACCTTCAGTTACTAGGGTGAAACTATGTTGCTATGTCAACTAAAAAAACCAAACATTCTGTTTGCCTGTAAATTGGGTTACCATCATCCTATATTGGTTGCTATGAAAACTGTTCAAAGAGACATGTATTGTGTGGGTCTGTGTTGCTATGACATTGACTTGTCAGATGAGATGGAGACAGACTTGTATTTGGCTTTATCAGTGAGCTGCAGGTTACTACAGCCAGATATCAACCATTCCCTTCTGTACTCGGCTAGATATAATGGCCGAGATAGACCCGAGCAGCAGCGGGCCGACCAGCCACTTTGATATAGTCATGTGAATTATTTATCACAATGAAGAGTGGGGCAAGGAACTGCAACATCAAAACAGACCAGTGTGCGTAATGCCGAATGTCTCCCCAATACAACTCACATGTATCTGTTATGACCTCACTCCAGCCATCTGTCATGACCTCTGTCATGACCTCATTCTGACTATATATCATGAACTTACTTCAGCCATCTGTCATGACCTCATTCTCACAATATATCATGACCGTTCTCAAGCCATCTGTCATGACCTCATTCTGACTAAATATCATGACCTTACTAGCACTGCAGGTTTCTCTTTCATCTCCAGCAATCATATCAGTTTGATAAATACTATAATATACAGGTAATTATGTCGAACTAGACCATCTGTAACTTCCCCAAATGACCCTGTTGTCAGTCAATTTGAACTTGAATTTGAACAGACAATTTCAACCATTCTCATAAACATTAGACAAATATCACACATACACACACACACACACACACACACACACACACATACATACATATATATATATGCATATATATATGCATATATGCACACATATATAAAGTTAGATCAGTTATGGCACAATATCCAACTTGGCATCCCAATATTGTGTGCTGAGACTGCAAGATAAACAAATACTCTTGTAATTTAGATTATGTTTGATGTGTGACTCAAACAACACAGACAATGGATATACGTTTTACTCACACTGATCATACATCACTGGCTTGCATCATGGCCATATTTAACGGGTACTGACCACATATCACGGCTATATATCACTGACACTGACCATATATCCAGGTTATATATCACTGACACTGACCATATATCCAGGTTATATATCCCTGACACTGACCATATATCAAGGCTATATATCCCTGACACTGACCATATATCAAGACTATATATCACTGACCCTGACCATATATCAAGGCTATATATCCCTGACACTGACCATATATCAAGACTATATATCCTTATCACTGACCATATATCAAGGCTATATATCCCTGACACTGACCATATATCACGGCTATATATCCCTGACACTGACCATATATCAAGGCCATGTATCCCTGACACTGACCATATATCAAGACTATTTATCACTGACACTGACCATATATCAAGGCTATATATCCCTGACACTGACCATATATCAGGCTATATATCCCTGACACTGGCCATATATCAAGGTTATATATCCCTGACACTGGCCATATATCAAGGCTATATATCCCTGACACTGGCCATATATCAAGGCTATATATCCCTGACACTGGCCATATATCAAGGCCATGTATCCCTGACACTGGCCATATATCAAGGCTATATATCCCTGACACTGGCCATATATCAAGGCCATGTATCCCTGACACTGGCCATATATCAAGGCCATGTATCCCTGACACTGACCATATATCAAGGCCATGTATCCCTGACACTGGCCATATATCAAGGCCATGTATCCCTGACACTGGCCATATATCAAGGCCATATATCCCTGACACTGACCATATATCAAGGCTATATATCCCTGACACTGGCCATATATCAAGGCTATATATCCCTGACACTGACCATATATCAAGGCTATATATCCCTGACACTGACCATATATCAAGGCTATATATCCCTGACACTGACCATATATCAAGGCAGGGTTGGAGGGTTTTAGCCTCCAGGTGGTTAAAAGCGGTTTAAAACGCGGTTTTAACCACCCCGGCTAAAATGGGTTTTAGCCAGTTTTAGCCACTTAAGTGGCTAAAACCTCTGAAAGTGGCCAAAACTCTCTAAAAGTGTATAAAATTCTAGTTATTTCCTCTTATTGTCTACATATACTACAAAGAACATATTACAAATGCCAGTTGCTTTCATTATAGACCATTTTCTGGTGTCACTTGAGCATTGTTGAGCATAATAAACATTGTTATACTGTTTTTCTGTACAACTATACCAGACATATACTCTCACAGTTTAGTTTTATAATTACTGATGAGAAAGAAAAAAAACAATGACATATCATCTCATTTAAGGCCATATATCACTGATACTGACCATATATCAGGTTATATATCACTGACCCTGACCATATATCAAGGCTATATATCCCTGACACTGACCATATATCAAGGCTATATATCCCTGACACTGACCATATATCAAGACTATATATCCTTATCACTGACCATATATCACGGCTATATATCACGGACACTGACCATATATCAAGGCTATATATCACGGACACTGACCATATATCAAGGCTATATATCCCTGACACTGGCCATATATCAAGGCCATATATCCCTGACACTGACCATATATCAAGGCTATATATCCCTGACACTGACCATATATCAAGGCTATATATCCCTGACACTGACCATATATCAAGGCTATATATCCCTGACACTGACCATATTTCAAGGCAGGGTTGGAGGGTTTTAGCCTCCAGGTGGTTAAAAGCGGTTTAAAACGCGGTTTTAACCACCCCGGCTAAAATGGGTTTTAGCCAGTTTTAGCCACTTAAGTGGCTAAAACCTCTGAAAGTGGCCAAAACTCTCTAAAAGTGTATAAAATTCTAGTTATTTCCTCTTATTGTCTACATATACTACAAAGAACATATTACAAATGCCAGTTGCTTTCATTATAGACCATTTTCTGGTGTCACTTGAGCATTGTTGAGCATAATAAACATTGTTATACTGTTTTTCTGTACAACTATACCAGACATATACTCTCACAGTTTAGTTTTATAATTACTGATGAGAAAGAAAAAAAACAATGACATATCATCTCATTTAAGGCCATATATCACTGATACTGACCATATATCAGGTTATATATCACTGACCCTGACCATATATCAAGGCTATATATCCCTGACACTGACCATATATCAAGGCTATATATCCCTGACACTGACCATATATCAAGACTATATATCCTTATCACTGACCATATATCACGGCTATATATCACGGACACTGACCATATATCAAGGCTATATATCACGGACACTGACCATATATCACAGCTATATATCCCTGACACTGACCATATATCACGGCTATATATATCCCTGACACTGACCATATATCAAGGCTATATATCACGGACACTGACCATATATCAAGGCCATATATCACTGACACTGACCATATATCAAGGCTATATATCCCTGACACTAACCATATATCAAGGCCATATATCACTGACACTGACCATATATCAAGGCTATATATCCCTGACACTGACCATATATCAGGTATATATCCCTGACACTGACCATATATCAGGTTATATATCCCTGACACTGACCATATATCAAGGCTATATATCCCTGACACTGACCATATATCAGGTATATATCCCTGACACTGACCATATATCAGGTTATATATCCCTGACACTGACCATATATCAGGTATATATCACTGACACTGACCATATATCAAGGCTATATATCCCTGACCCTGACCATATATAAGGCTATATATCCCTGACACTGGCCATAGTCATGGCTCAAATCATAATTAATGTTGACCTATAATAGCAGTTATTTCAGAGTATTTTTTTACTATCTCAGAGCATTGAACATGGCCATATATATTAGACCTGTGTGTCACTTGACTTGCTGACCTCCACGTTCCTGCAACCTTCACTTCCATGCGGAGCCCTTAACCTTTGACCTATGCCTATAAGCAGCAAGGTGACAAAAGCTATTTCCTTTGTGCAGACAGTTTGTAATGCAGCATTTCACACGTCTATCCATCTTGCAAGACAACCAGACTCAGCAGCAGAGATAGCAAATCTGCAGCTCCGCCTGGTGTCAATGTTCTGTATAAGTAGGGTTGGTGGTACATACTAATAGAAAGAGATCTGGTCTGTATAACCCAGGGTCCTATTGTTCCTGGTGGTATCTGTGGTCCTATTGAACCTGGTAGTACCTATGGTCTTAATATGCCTGATGGTGCCCACTGTCCTATTGAACTTGGTGGCACCTAGTGTCCTCTTGAACCTGATAGTACCTATGGCCCTTTTGTGCCTGGTGGTACCTAGTGTCCAATTGAACCTGGTGGTACTTATGGTCCTGCTGAACCTGGTGGTGCCTATGTTCATATTGTGCTTGGTGGTATCTGGCAGTACCTATGGTCCTATTGAACCATGTGTACAATTGAACCTGGTGGTACCTAGAGTCCTATTGAGTCTGGTAGTGCCTGTGGTCCTATCAAAGCTAGTGGTATATATAAATATTGTAACTGGTGATAGAGATGATCCCAATGGGATCCAGGTTGCATATTACAACTGTCACAAACCACTGCAACCAACTGGCTGCCAATGTTACAACTATTACTGGATACTACAACCCACTGGCTGGCAATATTACAACTGCAACTGGCTGCCCACATTAATCACACCCAGACATAGTTACTAGCAAATACCACATCTGCACTATTACATGAACACTCTGTAAACACCAACTCAATTTATGAGTTTTTGTCGTTGAGCAACTCTCAAGAGGTCTAACAGTGTGTAACACACGTGATCAAATTATACACACCGAATGTCAGAAAGCAGTACACAACAATATTCTACAACTCTGGCAAAATGTCGCCACTGCAATCATCACTTCCATGCAAATGTTACACAAACAGATCTGTATTTATGTGGCGTGTTATTATCATACATTCTTTTGGCTTTCTACAATATGATGGTTTCCCAATTAATTGGTCTCCAAAGGAAAGCATAATGTCTTGGTATCTATCAATATGACAGGTGTATCACTGTAACCAAAGCTTTTATCTGGGTCTCAATTGTCTACCTTGAGTGAGGCACTCATGAAGGGCTTCCTACATCAGAGGGGAGGATTTCAGAGAGGCAGATGTCAGAGAGGAGGTTGTCAGAGAGGTGGTATGTCAGAAAAGTCATTGTCAGAGAAAAGGTGTCAGATAGGAGGATGTCAGATAGGGTGTCAGAGAGGTGGAATGCCATAGAGAGGGATGTCAGAGAGAGAAGGATGTCAGAGAGGGGGATGTCAGAAAGGAGGGTGTCAGAGAAGAGGATGTCCAAGAAGAGAATGTCAGAGAGGAGGGTGTCAGAGAAGAGGATGTCCAAGAAGAGAATGTCAGAGAGGAGGTTGTCAGAGAAGAGGATGTCCAAGAAGAGAATGTCAGATAGGAGGGTGTCAGAGAAGAGGATGTCCAAGAAGAGAATGTCAGAGAGGAGGGTTTCAGAGCGGGTTGGTCTTGATAACTTTGTTTTCTCTCTGAGTATGTCAGACATGGCCACACACGTCATTGACCCAGAACCTGCTTCACCTAATATCATTTGTGTAATGAAATAATGGCCAACCTACGTCTTGCTGCATTATAATGTATTCTGATCTCGTCATCACTCGCAATACTAATTCATTTAAGGCCATTGGTGACTTACTTCTGCTTCTCACAATCTCCGTTCTCATTGCCAATGTCTAAAATATGATCTATAATGTCATGTCAGTAGCATATTCTAATCACTCAAATAGTAAAACATAGGCATCGGAGATGCATCAACCCTCAGCCCTGGTAACTTATGGTACAACATTCGCTCCACACAATATTTGTGAACAAAACGTCACTGCACCAAGGCAAATTGATGCAGGGGTAGAAAAAACATAATAGTGCACATCTACTTCCTTTGATAGTTTATGTGTGTCAAGTATCATGAAACTGTCATTTGTCATTTGTTCTTGAGTTATCGCAATGTTGGGGATTTCACATAATTGTTCCTGTGACCTTGAAAATTAGCTGAAGGTCATGTTTCATAAAAAAAAGTCTGAGGTCTTTACCAGATGCTTATGTGTCAAATCTCACAAAGCTGCCATCATTTGTTCTTGAATTAACACGATTCTTGGGATTTCACATAATTGTTCCTGTGACCTTGAAAAATTGGTGAAGGTCACTGTCCATCGAACTCGTCTGAGATTTTCACCAGATGCTTATGTGCGTCAAGTTTCATGAAGATGCCATCATTTGTTCTCGGGTTTTTACGATGACATGGATGTTTGCTACATACACACACACACACACACACACACACATACATACATACCCATGCAAGGACTACTGCAATACCCTCAGTCTGATAACATCAGGTGCTGAGGGTCAAAAATAGGAGTAAAGGCCAATGGCATTAGAGCTATGCTGATTACTGCTTTTTTGTAATGTTTGTGATCATTTTTTGGAAATGCCTGCAAATTGCTTCATAAATGATAACTTAAATCCTTTTTCCAGAGCAGACTTGAGGACATGATATTTTGGCTAATCAAAATGCATGTTACATATTGAATTTGTTGGCTAAATTCTCATTGGCTAATATTTGTCATTTAATTCAAAATGGCAGCCTCCTTGTCAACTCAATAAAATTGGTGCCCTGAAAATACAATATCTCACCTATTATAAGCTAAGAATTCCAAACAGTAGTTTCTGAGGAGAAGATTGAAGTTGATGGACAGAGAGAAAGTCAGAAAATATCTCCCCCTCAGGACAGAAGCTATGCTATGCATAGCTAAAAAGACCAGCTCAAATTTCAAATACTCCCAGTGACTAATCAAAATAATCACGCTAGCTACATTATCAGGGTCTATCATCCTGTTTACTCTCAAGAAAATGTACCATTACTGTACTAATTCATACAAATATCCATAACTTGTGATGATCACGATCCAAAATTCTGTGAACTATTTATCTTACCATAAATATCTTGTTTGTTGTATTCCTGAAATAGACATGTTGACGTCTGCAGCCTTTATGAGGTTCAGATATTGCCTTTGAACAAAATTGCATATTTCATATTCATATGCTATTTCTACACTTTTGCTACATCGAGCAGATAAAACCTTATCATTGCTGTTCAAGGAACAAACAACTTATAGCTGGGAACAAAACCATTGCTGCTCAGGGTACAAACAACCCATAGCGGGAACCGAATCATTGCCAGTCAAGGATAAATTAACACCTTGAAGGGAACCCAACCATTGCTGCTCAGGGGACAAGTAACACCTAGTAGGGAATCTGACCATTGCTGCTCAGAGGACAAATAACACCTAGTAGGAACCTAACCATCGCTGCTCTTTTTTCGGTTTTAAAACAGGTTTGATGTTAAAAGATAGGTTTATATGTTTATGGCATGAAAAAGGTCTTGCGCACTTGTGATGTTGGACCTGTTATTGGCCTGTGTTCTTTGGAGTGATAAATCACACTCTGCAGGATGACACCCTGATGAAGGCAAATATGTGAGGGTATCATAATCTGCCTGAGGGAACACCATTCTGTGTGACACCGGATCTGCCATGTTGGGAGCCAAGGGCTCATTTTGCGCTTTCTGTTGCAGCTCACCTTGACTACCCACTCTCCAAATCAATATGTCTTTTAATTTCACAATGTATGGGGGGTAGCAAGGATCATTTCAGGCCATTTTTGGCCTCATTAGGCAGTGAAACCTACACTACAGGCATGAATACCTACCAATCTATCTATTTCCGGCTGCTTCAAGCTTCTATAAACGTTATGGTAATTCATTCAATATAAATAATTATGCTTCTCTGTCCACAAAGCACACATGCTATTGATATATGGTGAGTTCTACAGTAATGGACGTCTCCATTTTCCCGTCTTCCCTGATACGGTATTCATTTACACAAGTCTGACTTGAAGTGCATTTCCCCCAAATTCCTAACTTCATTGCTTTGTTTTCTTTAGTTGGGGAGCCAGGACCCAAAATCTGAGGTTGGTACTTTAAGACTACATTTCTGTTTGACCTTTTTTCTATTAGCATTGCTATGGCAAGCAAAACAATTTTGGGGATATCTGAGAAGCAGAGGTTTTTTCAGTATTTTTGTGCTGCCATGTTTAATTAAACTCAATATTTGGATGACTGTAGAGCACGTAGAATCAAATCCATATATGTCAGCATGCAGTGTGAGTGATTGAGAGGGGAATGTCGACACTACATGTAAGACTTTCTGGGATACTTATGTTATTATCTATTGTCCCCTTGGGTCTATCATGAAAACCAAGACTTGTTGGGAGAATTACATTATGTTCTCATGTTCCCTTTGATCTACTCTGAACATTGAGACCTATTAGGAGACTTACACTATGTTCTAATGTTCCCTTTGGTCTACTCTGAACATTGAGACCTATTAGGAGACTAATGTTATGTTCTAATGTTCCCTTTGATCTGCTCTGAACATTGAGACCTATTAGGAGACTTATGTTATGTTCTAATGTTCCCTTTGATCTACTCTGAACATTGAGACCTATTAGGAGACTTATGTTATGTTCTAATGTCCCCTTTGATCTGCTCTGAACATTGAGACCTATTAGGAGACTTATGTTATGTTCTAATGTTCCCTTGGGTCTACTCTGAACATTGAGACCTATTAGGAGACTTACGTTATGTTCTAATGTTCCCTTTGATCTACTTTGAACATTCAGACTTGTTGTGAGACTTACATTATGTTCTAATGTTCCCTTTGGTTTACTTTTGCTGAGGTGTCTGGATCGTCTCTTCTCCTTGTTGTCCGTTTCCTTTTCTTGTTTCTCCTCATATTTGGGCATCCCTCCTCCTCCGCCTCCTCCTCCTTCGTCTGCTGCTGTAAACACAACACACACGGTCAACAACTTATGCCTCATATACCACCTTAAGTTACTTACTTAGGTTACTTAAGTTACAGAATAAACTAATACATGATCCATATATTAAACAAAACATCTTTAACTCGTATATTGAATTATTAAATTTTTTGCTCTTTTCTTTATTACACAAACAAATTAACTATTATGTGTGTAGATGAAAAATATATTTTATGTCTATTATCATGTCAAATGAGAGTAAGAAGGAGCCATATGAGTGGAGGAATCTTTCTCAGGATATGGTAGACGTACTTTAACATATAAAAAGGAAAATTATCGGACACAAAAAAAAAGCAAAAATATTCTTTAATTGGGTAGTGTGTAAACCCATTTTATTAAATCATGAGTAATCTTATTTTGAGAGATGTCTGAAACAAAATTTAAAATACTTTTATGAAAATAACCACAAAAAAAATTCTTTGTTGAGTCATATTGGGCAGGAAGATATCAGCAGTGATTCCGATATTCTACATTCCCTTTATATCATCCCCAGAGGGCGCTGTATCTGATCCACAGAGGGCGCTGTATCTGATCCACAGAGGGCGCTGTATCTGATTCACAGAGGGAACTGTATTCGATCCACAGAGGGCACTGTATCCAATCAACAGAGGGCGATGTATCCAATCCACAGGGGGCGCTGTAACCAATCCACAGAGGGGCACTGTATCCAATCCACAGAGGGCACTGTATCTGATCCACAGAGGGCGCTGTATCCAATCCACAGATGGCACTGTATCCAATCCACAGAGGGCGCTGTATCCAATCCACAGAGGACGCTGTATCCGATCCACAGAGGGCACTGTATCCAATCCACAGAGGGCGCTGTATCCAATCCACAGAGGACGCTGTATCCGATCCACAGAGGGCACTGTATCCAATCCACAGAGGGCGCTGTATCCAATCCACAGAGGATGCTGTATCTGATCCACAGAGGGTGCTGTATCTGATCCACAAAGGGCATTGTTTTGTTTGATTGTTCCACATTCATTCTTTCTCTGATATACTCCCATCACACTGTGAATTGCATGAAACTAATCATCTGCACCAAAACCTTATCTTCCCATTAAAACTAAACCAGCTCCTGCCTTCAAATTACTGTACTAACGCATAATGATTTAGCTGTATTTGACTCTGCTTAAACAAGCTCTGTCTAATTCTATTTACATTTCTTCTTATCAATTGGAATATATTTGGGATTGATCTTAGATAAAAAAAAAACAATTTCTTTGAAGAATAACAAGAATTGGTTTATCCATGAACCTCAAGATATATATCTCCAATCAGAGTGCTGACTCATTCCATGAAAAAGATGCCAGATAAAATCTCACACATGATCAGAAGGGAAACTCTCCGCTGCACTGATTCTATAATGCACTTCATTATTTCAGAATTGGCTACATAAAGACCATAATAGAATTCTAAGCTAGCAGTGAGCTGCATACTGACTGGCTGTCTCAGTGTGATGGTCACCATTCCTTCATGACCTCTCTCTCTTATCACTCTGATACCTTGGAAAAACCAAGAACGTCCCTGTAAAAATGAATTTCATTGGAATGGTGAATCATGAATCATTTATTAGTATATCCATGTACATGTACGAGTTGTACGAATTTGGTGTCCTTAACTTAAATACTGTAGATCAAGTCAATAGACACAATTCATCTGCTTCATGAAATGAAATATTTCCTGGTTCTAGGAATCTGTCAATATGACTTAAAATTGTACAGTGCACTATTAAATCACCATGGTATCTTTAAGCATTCATATCTGGTTGAAATAGATCAAATGGAGCCATCAAAAGCCATGACTCACAGACTGAATCCCAGCTAGTTACTATCAAGTCCTCTGAACAGATTTCAGTTGGTTTCAGTGGCATATAAAAACTAAAACGCAAACCTACTTCCCCCTGTTGTATCTTGTTAAGTTTGGGAATCTTGGAGATGTCAGCACCAGACATTGGCATTTGGTTGGGTGAATATTGATGTTGCACACATATTTGGAGGTGTGACTGTCACTGTTGTTCAAATCTTGGTTAAGTGTAAAAGTGAATGCTGACAGCATTGGTAGTGTGGTTATTGGGGTACTTCTGGTGATGTGAGTGGTGAGCTACTGATGTTACACACACCTATGGCAGTGTGTTTGATCTGGGCTTATCTCAAGCTGGTTCATTTCACATCACAGCTGGTACTCCATGTAAGATAACTAGGTCATTCTGTACTGCAGAGGGGCATCCCGGATTAAAGATCCTATCCCTTACTGAATATTCCTTTTCTCACTGAAGATCCTATCCCTTACTGAAGATTCCTTTTCTCACTGAAGATCCTATACTGAAGATCCCATTTCTCACTGAAGATCCTATCCTTTACTGAAGATCCCATTTCTTGCTGCAGATACCATCCACCACTGTAAACACATTCCCTCACTGTACATTTACATTCGCAAGGATAAGATCAAAGGTGTGATTCAGATGACCCAGGATAAGATCAAGGTGTGATTCACTTGCCCCCGGATAAAATCAAGGTGTGACTCACATGCCCCAGGATAAAATCAAGGAATGACTCGCATGCCTCAGGATAAAATCAAGGTGTGACGCACTTGCCCCAGGAAAAAATCAAGGTGTGACGCACTTGCCCCAGGATAAAATAAAGGTGTGACACACTTGCCCCAGGATAAAATAAAGGTGTGACACACTTGCCCCAGGATAAAATAAAGGTGCGACTCACTTGCCCCAGGTTAAAATAAAGGTGTGACACACTTGCCCCAGGATAAAATAAAGGTGTGACACACTTGCCCCAGGATAAGATCAAGAGATGTGACTCATCGAGGCTGGTAAGGATTGCCCCGGACCAGACTAACAGGTGTGACTCACCTTGCCCCATATGTGTGATATCGAGGCTGGGCAGGTTGTCCCAGGACAGGGGGTTGAGGTGTCCGTGTCCGTGGTCCACTATGGTCACTGGCTGGTTGCGGTTGCTGTCCTCCAGGTCTTTGCCCCCAACATCGGCCGTCTTCTTCAGCCTGCAACCATAAGACATGTCACGTATTAGACATTCTATTCCATGTTTCTAAATTGAACATTGTTACCCTTTGCTCTTAATCCTCAAAGGCCTGTTGCCATAGGACAGAGAGGACATGTATCAGAATAGAGGAAATCCTTTAGACAAGTAATAACACAGTTCAAATAATATTGGTGCTCATCACAAATAAAAGATCAGACTTGTCGTCTGATGTAAATATTAAGCAAATCATAATATCACATGCAAAATGGATGTGATTGATTTACGATATTCAACTGCAAAAAATGCTTTAAGAACATTATAATTTTACTTAAGAATTTTATTTCTGAAAATTATATCTATAATAAGATAACATCAGAGAGGTATGATGCCTATGTGACCTTGAGGTAACCTTTAGGAGAGGCATACACCTGGGAGACGTATTATGAAGCCTATGTGACCTTGAGGTAACCTTTAGGAGAGGCATACACCTGGGAGATGCATGATGCCTATGTGACCTTGAGGTAACCTTTAGGAGAGGCATATACCTGGGAGATGCATGATGCCGATGTGACCTTGAGGTAACCTTTAGGAGAGGCATACACCTGGGAGACCTATGTTGCCTATGTGAACTTGAGGTAACCTTTAGGAGAGGCATACACCTGGGAGACATATGATGCTGATGTGACCTTGAGGTAACCTTTAGGAGAGGCATATACCTGGGAGAGGTATGCTGTCACTTTATGCAGTGCCGGGAGCCAGACAGGGCATCTTCATGTATGTAGACCAGAGCACCAGTACGTCTTGAGCTGTGCCATAAATCCTGCTTAAGGAGGCATGGCCGGTGCTGATGCTAGCAACTGACTACCATTATCACCTAATTATACAAAGGCGGAGTAGCTGAGGCGGCAGTGTATTGCTCATTTGTCAGGATGCTGCAACACAGGCGGCAAGCCTGACCATTCTGTGCACTGAGTGCTGCAGCCAGGGTGGTACGCAGGCAGGGTGGTACGCAGGCAGAGGTTTGGTGGGGAAAAGGTGCGGCTGGCCTGTGTGGCTGGCCTGCAGAGTGGTGTGGTTCATGTCCCTGTCAAAAGCTGACACATGGTTCATATCCCTGTCAGATACTGACACATGGTGCATGTTCCTGTCAGAAACTGACATATGGTTCATATCCCTGTCAGATACTGACACATGGTGCATGCTCCTGTCAGAAGCTGACACATTGTTCATATCCCTGTCAGATACTGACACATGGTGCATGTTCCTGTCAGAAACTGACATATGGTTCATATCCCTATCAAATACTGACATATGGTGTATGGCTAGGTCAGGAATCTCAATATATTGACACAAGTACTGAACCCTACACCAGGTTCTGATGGGAGACTGACCTCTTCTCCAGGTTTGAACGGGGACCTGACCTATATTCCAGGTTATAACAGGGACCTGGCCTATATTCCAGGTTCTGACAGGGACCTGACCTCTATTCCAAATAATAAAGGTCAGGTTCTGACAGGAACTGTCCTTTATCCCTGGATCTGACAGGAACCTGACCTCTATTCCAGGTTCTGATAAGGAACTAACCTTTATCCCAGGTTGACCTCAGTTCCTGATCAGGACATGTATTCATCAATCTCTGTGAGGGCTAAAAGTGCCGCATAAAACGTGAGGATGATGGAAGAGATTTTGTTGCTGTGTTCTTATGAGGACATTCAACTTTTGGCATCAGATACAAAGGCCACCACCTTGTCTGTCCATATTTCATACACACTTCCTCAAGATACTGGCTCTAATGGCTCAAACCAACTGAAATCAGAGTTCCTGTCATCTTGATCAAACAGCAAAGTTTTCAAAATCAGATATCAATAACACTGGTCTGATCTATAGATAACTATGACTCCAAACTCACCAGGATTGCGGTCTTAAATATTTCAATACAAGATAAATATGGGCAGGTCTGGAAATATTTCAGTACAAGCTAAATATGGGCATAAGATGTATATAAAAGTTTGGATGGGTCTATTCATCATGTATACTGGGGACTGGAAGAGTCTATAATTATGTATATAGAAGTTTTGACGGGTGGTCTACACAAAACATTTATTGAGGGTTCGGGATGAGTCTATATATAATGCATACAGAACTTGTGATGAGTCTGTACCAAATGAATATAGAAGGTTCTGGATGAGTATATATCATATACATAGAGAGGTCTGAATAGGTCTTATCCATCATGGATGTATATGTGACATGTTGACGACATGGCAGTTTGTCTGGGGGATGTGGCAGTTTGTCTGGGGGATGTGGCAGTTTGTCTTGGGGATGTGGCAGTTTGTCTGGGGGATGTGGCAGTTTGTCTGGGGGATGTGGCAGTTTGTCTGGGGGATGTGGCAGTTTGTCTGGGGGATGTGGCAGTTTGTCTGGGGCATGTGGCAGTTTGTCTGGGGGATGTGGCAGTTTGTTTAGGGGATGTGGCAGTTTGTCTGGGGCATGTGGCAGTTTGTCTTGGGGATGTGGCAGTTTGTCTTGGGGATGTGGCAGTTTGTCTTGGGGATGTGGCAGTTTGTCTGTGGGATGTGGCAGTTTGTCTGGGGGATGTGGCAGTTTGTTTAGGGGATGTGGCAGTTTGTTTAGGGGATGGAGCAGTTTGTCTGGGGGATGTGGCAGTTTGTTTAGAGGATGTGGCAGTTTGTCTGAGGATATAGCAATTTGTCTGGGGGATGTGGCAGTTTGTTTAGGGGATGTGGCAGTTTGTTTAGGGGATGGAGCAGTTTGTCTGGGGGATGTGGCAGTTTGTCTGGGGGATGTGGCAGTTTGTCTGGGGGATGTGGCAGTTTGTCTGGGGGATGTGGCAGTTTGTCTGGGGGATGTGGCAGTTTGTCTGGGGGATGTGGCAGTTTGTCTGGGGGATGTGGCAGTTTGTCTGGGGGATGTGACAATTTGTCTGGGGGATGTGGCAATTTGTCTGGGGGATGTGGCAGTTTGTTTAGGGGATGTGGCAGTTTGTTTAGGGGATGGAGCAGTTTGTCTGGGGGATGTGGCAGTTTGTCTGGGGGATGTGGCAGTTTGTCTGGGGGATGTGGCAGTTTGTCTGGGGGATGTGGCAGTTTGTCTGGGGGATGTGGCAGTTTGTCTGGGGGATGTGGCAGTTTGTCTGGGGGATGTGGCAGTTTGTCTGGGGGATGTGACAATTTGTCTGGGGGATGTGGCAGTTTGTCTGGGGGATGTGGCAGTTTGTCTGGGGGATGTGGCAGTTTGTCTGGGGGATGTGACAATTTGTCTTGGGGATGTGGCAGTTTGTCTGGGGGATGTGGCAGTTTGTCTGGGGGATGTGGCAGTTTGTCTGGGGGATGTGGCAGTTTGTCTGGGGGATGTGGCAGTTTGTCTGGGGGATGTGGCAGTTTGTCTGGGGGATGTGGCAGTTTGTCTGGGGGATGTGGCAGTTTGTCTGGGGGATGTGGCAGTTTGTCTGGGGGATGTGACAGTTTGTCTGGGGCATGTGGCAGTTTGTTTAGGGAATGGAGCAGTTTATCTGGGGCATGTGGCAGTTTGTCTGGGGGATGTGGCAGTTTGTCTTGGGGATGTGGCAGTTTGTTTAGGGGATGGAGCAGTTTGTCTGGGGGATGTGGCAGTTTGTCTGGGGGATGTGGCAGTTTGTTTAGGGGATGGAGCAGTTTGTCTGGGGGATGTGGCAGTTTGTCTGGGGGATGTGGCAGTTTGTTTAGGGGATGGAGCAGTTTGTCTGGGGGATGTGGCAGTTTGTTTAGGGAATGGAGCAGTTTATCTGGGGCATGTGGCAGTTTGTCTGGAGCATTTTCCCTGGGGATGTGACAGTTTGTTTAGGGGATGTGGCAGTTTGTCTAGGGGATATGGAAGTTTGCCTGGGGATATGGCAGTTTGTGTCGGAGGCGTGGTGGTTTGTGTCGGATACGTGGCAGTTTATGTCAGAGATGTGGCAGTTTGTCTGCGGGGAACGTGGCAGTGCCATGGTCAGGATTCACTCTGTTTCGAGATTCAATTTGTCTGTGATTACTGTGGCCGGCAGGGGAAATAAGCTCGGTGTGGCGATTGGCTGCATCTATCTCATCAGCTACAAACTTATTTTGTCATCAGATATTGTGAGGGAGCACACCGCGACGACAGAGCGGCAGTCAAATTCCCAACACATCAACTCACCCAGTCTCATGTATCAATGTTACACACATTAACTTCACAAAACTAAACAGAAATAAAGATAAACAAACATTCACGCATTCAAGCCTCAAACTGAAAATTGTTTATTTAAAGAATGATTTGGTTTTCAGTCCTGGGAGAAATAATCTCATTGTACAGACATGATATATTGTTAAAAGCACTTCGGTCAATTGAAAAATACTAAACATGAATATATCTCCTCTGGTCTTTAAAACCACAATTGTCACATGCACATATACTTTATGAAAATTCTGAAATATTTGTTTAACAATGAAGTGAATGAAACTTTTAAACTTTTTTATCTCAACAAAGATATACTGGCACTTTTTTCCAAACAAATCAAAGTAGGTGCTAGGAACCTTAATTCACAATTGAAATTATTAACTCCAATATCATCGATCTTTAATTTGAGTGAGTTACAACCCCCTCCCTTAGGAAAGAACCCTCACAGCATAAAGGTTCATAAGGGATGATAACAATCAAATCTTCAACATCAAAACAATTGATCTCCAATAAGAATATCATTAACTTCCACTTCATGTTTTTGTGTTGCATGATATCAGTTATACTGACCTTATATAACTAAACCTTTATTGAGAAAAATATGAAATAAAAAAAATTGTTTCCTCGAAAATCTGAGATGCATGCCAAACGTGTGACGGCAATGAAGTATTTTAATTGAACAATTTGGTCTCACTGAAATACAGCAGCACATTTAAAGATGAGCAAGTATATATTTTGAGACCTAACTTGACTGTTAAAAGTAAAATATGAATGACTTAACTAGTTATACCCCAAAAAGTGTGTTGGTATATTATATCAATCAACTCTAAGCTTGAGTTCACCAAGCATGGTATTTTCCATTTTGGCTATAATAATCATGATGACTGGTATCCTAGTCTGGATGATAATCATGATGACTGGTACCCTTGCCTGGATGATGGTCATGAAGACTGGTATCCTTGCTTGGATGATGATCAATACTGAGAGCCTTGCCTGAATGATAATCATGATAGTACCTTATTTGATCATAAAGAAAGGAGCTTAGCTTACAAGCTAATGATACTGACTGGTACCCTAGCCTGCATGTAAATAAAGATGACTGGTTCCCAACCTTGGGTTATAAAAAGATCCTATTCTACCTGTTATGTTTTGTGTCCATTTTTGGGTTTGAAGGAGATAAACAGCATAGAACATGAGTGCTGTAATAATAGTGGTAATCTTGGAGAAGGTCAAGTTGGTTTTAAGCAGCACAAGGCTGTAATTGAGTGGCAGGCTTGTAGTAGAGGAAGGGCATGTACTCAGAGCTCATGATCACACTATATTAGCCCTCATAATGATGCTACTGTGGTGGTCGTAGTCAGCTGCACCATAGCACACTGGTGCCACATGCAGGCAACACCACTGCAGTCTTCTACAGATCAGCCAGAGTTAGACCCTGCCATGGTCGCAGTCAGCTGCACCATATCACACTGGTGTCACATGCAGGAAACACCACTGCAGTCTTCTGCAGATCAGCCAGAGTTAGACCCTGGCATGGTCGCAGTCAGTCTTCTACAGATAAGCCAGAGTTAGACCCTGCCATGGCCACAGTCAGCTGCACCATATCACACTGGTGCCACTGTTATTTCTGATTTCTGAGGGGTGGACCACTTCACTTTCAAACAGAGAGAATGAGATTCTTCAATGCAGATTATTTCTTTGCAGATAATGAGCTACATCATACTTTATACAAGAGGCATGTTTGTTTACATATTGACAGTAAAGTTTTCAGCCGTTTCCAAGTGTAATTGTGGTTGGTGTTGGGCATATCAATGTCTTCAACATATATCTTTGCCACAAAGCATTTGAGCCTGATGGTTCTGACAAGTGTCACAAGGACTGCTGTTTTCTCGGTCAGTGACTGCTGGCTGATTGGGGACGTTTGCTGCAGTGCATGATGGGTAACTCTCTACTTCTTGTCAAATTGTGATGTCAGCCTTGTCCTATTCCTAATACATTTCTTGTCCACACATTCAAATGTGTGTACCCAGGGTGATTTACCTGGCTATTATTGTATCTAGTTATATGTTCATGTTCTCAAAGGGTGAAAAATTTCCTTCTAAGTAAAGCAATAAAAGCACACCTAAAAAGTTATCTGACAAAGTTTAAGTAAAGAACCTATCAATCATGTCTACTCGTGTGTCAGTATATCAATTATTTCTACTCTTGTGCCAATGCATCTGTTATGTCTATGCATGTGCCAGTGTATCAATTAATTCTACACTTGTGCCAATGCATCATGATGTCTACTTATGTGCCAGTGTATCATGATGTCTTCTCGTGTGCCAGTGCATCATGATGTCTACTTATGTGCCTGTGCATCATGATGTCTACTCGTGTGCCATAGTATCAGTTATGTCTACTTGTGTGCCAGTGCATCATGATGTCTACTCGTGTGCCAGTGCATCAGTTATGTCTACTTGTGTGCCAGTGCATCATGATGTCTACTTGTGTGCCAGTGCATCATGATGTCTACTCGTGTGCCAGTGCATCAGTTATGTCTACTTATGTGCCAGTGCATCATGATGTCTACTCGTGTGCCAGTGCATCATGATGTCTACTCGTGTGCCAGTGCATCAGTTATGTCTACTTATGTGCCAGTGCATCATGATGTCTACTCGTGTGCCAGTGCATCATGTTGTCTTCTCGTGTGCCAGTGCATCAGTTATGTCTACTTATGTGCCAGTGCATCATGATGTCTACTCGTGTGCCAGTGCATCATGTTGTCTTCTCGTGTGCCAGTGCATCAGTTATGTCTACTTATGTGCCAGTGCATCATGATGTCTACTCGTGTGCCAGTGCATCATGTTGTCTTCTCGTATGCCAGTGCATCATGATGTCTACTCGTGTGCCAGTGTATCATGATGTCTACTCGTGTGCCAGTGAATGATTGCGGTGGTGCCACATGTAGCCATAGGTGGGCCATAATGACCTTGTCCTGCTTTCCAGCAGCTGGCCGAGGTGAGCAAAACACAACAATACACCACACTACATGCTGCGGACTGTAAATTCTGCGACAGCCCAAGGGGCAATAATCAATACCCACAAATTTCCTTATAATAGCAAGACTTGCTACAAAATCAATTTGAGAAATAGTGGTAAGATGAGCTATGGCCCAGATAGTGAGCTGCTGAGCAGCTCAGTGTGGTCAGGAGACAGAATGATGAGCCGGGCTTGTGCCAGTACATATTGAAGGCAACTACAGCATGGCTGACAATGTCTAATCTATTACCCTCGTCCCTGCATGCTCATCTTCTGCTAGGCCCCATGTGCAACCAAACTCTTGCTTCAAATCCACCTGTAGCCTCCTACAAGTCTCCATGTCCACCTTTTGCCTCCTACAAGTCTCAATGTCCACCCTTTGCCTCCTTTTAAGTCTCTATGTCCACCCTTTGCCTCCTACAAGTCTCCATGTCCACCCTTTGCCTCCTACAAGTCTCCATGTCCACCCTTTGCCTCCTACAAGTCTCCATGTCCACCCTTTGCCTCCTACAAGTCTCCTTGTCCACCCTTTGCCTCCTTTAAGTCTCTATGTCCACCCCTTGCCTCCTTTAAGTCTCTATGTCCACCCTTTGCCTCCTTTAAATCTCCATGTCCACCCTTTGCCTCCTACAAGTCTCAATGTCCACCCTTTGCCTCCTACAAGTCTCCATGTCCACCCTTTACCTCCTACAAGTCTCAATGTCTACCCTTTGCCTCCTACAAGTCCCTATATCCACCCTTTGCCTCCTACAAGTCTCCATGTCCACCCTTTGCCTCCTATAAGACTCCATGTCCACCCTTTGCCTCCTACAAGTCTCCATGTCCACCCTTTACCTCCTACAAGTCTCAATGTCCACCCTTTGCCTCCTACAAGTCCCTATATCCACCCTTTGCCTCCTACAAGTCCCTATATCCACCCTTTGCCTCCTATAAGACTCCATGTCCACCCTTTGCCTCCTACAAGTCTCCATGTCCACCCTTTGCCTCCTACAAGTCTCCATGTCCACCCTTTGCCTCCTTTAAGTCTCTATATCCACCCTTTGCCTCCTTTAAGTCTCCATGTCCACCCTTTGCCTCCTTTAAGTCTCCATGTCCACCCTTTGCCTCCTTTAAGTCCCTATATCCACCCTTTGCCTCCTTTAAATCTCCATGTCCACCCTTTGCCTCCTACAAGTCTCAATGTCCACCCTTTGCCTCCTACAAGTCCCTATATCCACCCTTTGCCCCCTACAAGTCTCCATGTCCACCCTTTGCCTCCTACAAGTCTCCATGTCCACCCTTTGCCTCCTACAAGTCTCAATGTCCACCCTTTGCCTCCTACAAGTCCCTATATCCACCCTTTGCCTCCTACAAGTCCCTATATCCACCCTTTGCCTCCTATAAGACTCCATGTCCACCCTTTGCCTCCTACAAGTCTCCATGTCCACCCTTTACCTCCTTAAGTCTCTATATCCACCCTTTGCCTCCTACAAGTCTCCATGTCCACCCTTTGCCTCCTTTAAGTCTCTATATCCACCCTTTGCCTCCTTTAAGTCTCCATGTCCACCCTTTGCCTCCTTTAAGTCTCCATGTCCACCCTTTGCCTCCTTTAAGTCCCTATATCCACCCTTTGCCTCCTTTAAGTCTCCATGTCCACCCTTTGCCTCCTTTAAGTCTCCATGTCCACCCTTTGCCTCCTTTAAGTCCCTATATCCACCCTTTGCCTCCTACAAGTCTCCATGTCCACCCTTTGCCTCCTTTAAGTCTCTATATCCACCCTTTGCCTCCTACAAGTCTCCATGTCCACCCTTTGCCTCCTTTAAGTCTCTATATCCACCCTTTGCCTCCTTTAAGTCTCCATGTCCACCCTTTGCCTCCTTTAAGTCTCCATGTCCACCCTTTGCCTCCTTTAAGTCCCTATATCCACCCTTTGCCTCCTACAAGTCTCCATGTCCACCCTTTGCCTCCTACAAGTCTCCATGTCCACCCTTTGCCTCCTACAAGTTTCCATGTCCACCCTTTGCCTCCTACAAGTCTCCTTGTCCACCCGTTGCCTCCTTTAAGTCTCTATGTCCACCCCTTGCCTCCTTTAAGTCTCTATGTCCACCCTTTGCCTCCTTTAAATCTCCATGTCCACCCTTTGCCTCCTACAAGTCTCAATGTCCACCCTTTGCCTCCTACAAGTCTCCATGTCCACCCTTTGCCTCCTTTAAGTCTCTATATCCACCATTTGCCTCCTTTAAGTCTCTATATCCACCCTTTGCCTCCTTTAAGTCCCTATGTCCACCCTTTGCCTCCTTTAAGTCTCCATGTCCACCCTTTGCCTCCTTTAAGTCTCTATATCCACCCTTTGCCTCCTTTAAGTCTCCATGTCCACCCTTTGCCTCCTTTAAGTCTCTATATCCACCCTTTGCCTCCTTTAAGTCTCCATGTCCACCCTTTGCCTCCTTTAAGTCTCTATGTCCACCCTTTGCCTCCTTTAAGTCCCTATATCCACCCTTTGCCTCCTTTAAGTCTCTATGTCCACCCTTTGCTTTATATGTGTCAGCACTATACCATCCCCTCTCTCACTGTCCCTGTCCTAATCAGTTTACAATTCCTCTATTCATAAGCAATGATCCATCTGAGGCTGAGTGTCCGTGAATCATATGGCACCGGGAGCGGCTGAAAGCATGGCTTGTTTATATTTACATAGAATAACACTCCGTCTGATTACAAAGTTACTTTCAAGCAGCACCCGGACCCAACTCCATCATCTAAATCCTGGTAAATATATTTTGCCACATTTTGGCGAGGTTTCATTTGTGAGAGCTTTGGTGTGGTATTTACATTTTCATTTGCAGGCTTAGCATGTTATTTGCCTGGGAGCTTCGTGCTCTCAGGGGTGTACACATTCCATACTCTTGAAGCAATTTGAAGCTTTAAATGCAAACCTGAAAGTCGTTTTTCAAATGAGAGGCGTACTGGTAATCACATTTTGCCTCCTCTGTTTCATGTCAATATATAACTACAATTGAATTCTGTGTAATGAATTCTTATTAAATGTCTTAAGATGTTGTCCATAAAGATATGGAATGTTTTTAAAAAAAATTCTCTTAAATAGATTTTCTCTGTGACTAATGTTATAAAGTGCACTCCCATATGGCATTAAAAGAACACTTCAAATTTGGAATAAAAATTGTTATGATCATTCCTTGTACCATTGACGTTGCCATTGTGGATGGTGAGTTGAGGAACAAAAGTCCCCAAGACTGATGTAGAACATACCTATTTTATATTTACTGGTACGTGCAAAATTAACATTAAGAGACCATACATTGTACCACTGCATGATTTGGTTATTAAATTACTACATTTGATAAATAGTCACAGAGTTGTCAATTGCCACAAGCACACGTCCTGTCACCTCCACTCACACATACACTACCACCTCCTCCACACACACACCTACACACACCTCCCCCCACACACACCTCCCCCCACACACACACCTCCTACACACACACCTCCCACACACACACCTCCCATACACACACCTCTCTTCCAGCCACACACCTCCCCTCCACACACACATCTCCTCCACACACACACCTCTCCTACACACACACACACACACAAACACACACACAGCTATCCCCTAAACGATACCCAACATCTATGCATGCTGGTACTTATGGATGATGGATCATATTTACTCATTCAGTTTGGATTGACTCTGGTAGACTGCCATAAAACACACCACAACTCCCAGTTTGACACATTACACTTCACCCTCCTCATATTGGACACACTTTGTAATCACACTTCACAACTCCCAATATGGACAGACCCTATATTTCACAAGTTCCATGATACAAATGTCACAGGCAACCATGATTGTGTTTTACAAACAAGAACCAATGTTCTGTGGACTGTAGGAAGTTTATAAACTGCTAGCATGACAAGGCCAGGCTGCCAGTCACAAGGGGGCGCTGTCAGGGACTCCTCCCAGAGCCAGTGCAGATATGGAACGTCCTTGTAACTCATTAAATGTGATCAGCCAAGCAGAGATTCAACTCCCTTCCATCACTTGCTGCAAACATCAACACAAAATGAATCAGCTCCTGAATTCTAAACAGCTTGTGTTATGCCAGATGATCAAGCGCCTACATTGACTTCCTCTCTTTAATACAACTAATAAGGAATCCTTGTCCACTAACATGTACCGAAAACCAACAAATCCTCCATGCTCTTATAATCTGCTCTTTGCTCTTCACTTCTTACCTAATCCTTTCATCCTCTGCCCTTAGCCCTGAACATCTCCACTCTCCTCTGGCCTCGGTTTTAACTTTCAATGACTTCTGTGATTCTCAGTTATGCTCTATCACAAGTTTGTTTTATCCATAACTCCTTCATATCAACCCAGGCCTCCTTTACATCTATCCAGGCCTCCTTTACATCTACCCAGGCCTCCTCTACCTCTATCCAGGCCTCCTTTACATCTATCCAGGCCTCCTTTACATCTACCCAGGCCTCCTTCATATCTACCCAGGCCTCCTTTACATCTATCCAGGCCTCCTTTACATCTACCCAGGCCTCCTCTACCTCTATCCAGGCCTCCTTTACACTTACCCAGGCCTCCTTTACATCTATCCTGGCCTCCTTTACATCAACCTGGGCCTCTTCTACATTTACTCTGGCCTCCTTTACATCTACCCAGGCCTATGTCACACCTTTCAGAGCAGAGACTGATTTCTGTTATAACTTCTCCTATTTACCAAACTAGTTTGAGAATCAAATGGTAAGTAGATTATGTCTAGTTTCTTAAACGACAAGCAGATATATTTGACACGAGATTGTCTTTGGGGACAAGTTATTTTAACTTTCGATCTATCATTCTAATGGGTTATCAGCTGCATTGATTACATTGATATTTATGAAGTAATCCATCAGAATCCACAGTAATTAGTCCCTGTATTATGTAACCATGGTATTTATACTGATACACTCTATAATCCTATATCTTGGTGATGCATGCATGCAGTCTTTAATCCCCATTCTATAATGTACATGATAAGAAATCTCCATCAACTATCACCTTTTGAGTGACAAAGAAATAGCTGTGTTTTGTGCAACAAGCAACTATCCCCTTTTTGAGTGTCAAACAAATATCACCTTTTTGTACAACACTGTGCAAAGCCCACCTGAATCCTAACAAGACAAACAACGATCCAGATACTTGGGTACACGCTTCCTGCTTTAATTATACAATGTTACCTGCACCAGAAAACCTATAAATTCTTACATGAAGAAATACTGATAGGATGCATATTGATCAGCTTTTGTCAATACGCCATTACTTTTTACATTTACATATATGGAACAAACAATATTTCTACGACCTCAGCATTTTCTCATTGTATTCGAGAATGTAACAAGATAAGGCATGTATCAGGTTCTTTCAGTTAAAACACATTAACTACATCGTTAACAAAGTCAGCAATTACTTCCTACAAATTACATGCAGGTTTTTTTTGGCCTGCTTTTAAGCCAAGTATTATCTGCATTTCTCAGCAGCCTGAACAAGATCACATAATTAACAGTTAAATAGAATCCTAGATAAATGTAGAAAATGGGACATTTTAAGCCACAACCAAAAAGCACAGAATGAGGATGAAGACCTTAGACAATATGATTCTTTACATATCAAATGAATGATAAACTTAGGTACATTCTCATTGTCTAATGTTATTCCATTGTCAAAAGCCAACAAGTTTATAGCACTATGTTTTGAAGCCATTATGACATTTCCTTTATGTTTATAACCATATAAAACGTTACTCAAATGGCTATAAATGACAAATGATATCTGATTAACCACAATAACAGATTTCCTGACAGCACAAACTCACAGGGAGAGGGTTAAATCACCTGTATCTTATTTTGTATTTGGTAGATTGGTAGATTGTTAAGTGAAAAGGTTGTATTTGGTAGCATATTTTGTTGCAGTGCTGTATTTGATAAAAACGTGTAGTGGCGATGCTGTATTTAGTATCATGTTTAGTAGGATGTTGTAGGGGCAGAGCTGTATTTGGTCACATGTTTAGATGCAATGCTGTATTTGGTGGAATATTTAGGGGCAGTGCTGTATTTGGTAGCAAGTTTAGTTGTAATGCTATATTTGGAAGTATGTTTTGTGGGGGTGCCTGTGTTTGTCAGCATGCTTAGGGGAGGAGCTGTATTTGGTGACATATTTAGGGGCAGTGCCGTTTAATGGTATTATATATGGCAGCATGATCAGAGGCTTTGTTGTAATTGGTAAAATGTTTAGTAGTGATGCTGTATTTGGTAGCATGTTTAATGGATGTGCTGTATTTCGTAGAAGTTTTAGTGTGATGCTGTATTTTTGGCATGTTTAATGGATGTGCTGTATTTGGTAGAAATTTTAGTGTGATACTGTATTTGGTGGCATGTTTAATGGGTGTGCTGTATTTGGTAGAAATTTTAGTGTGATGCTGTATTTGGTGGCATGTTTATTGGATGTGCTGTATTTGGTAGAAATTTTAGTGTGATGCTGTATTTGGTGGCATGTTTAATGGGTGTGCTGTATTTGGTAGAAATGTTAGTGTGATACTGTATTTGCTGACATGTGTAATGGGTGTGTTGTATTTGGTAGAAATTTTAGTGTTATGCTGTATTTGGTGGCATGTTTAATGGGTGTGCTGTATTTGGTGGCATGTTTAATGGGTGTGCTGTATTTGGTGGCATGTTTAATGGGTGTGCTGTATTTGGTGGCATGTTTTATGGGTGTGCTGTTTTTGACAGCCAGCCATGTCAGCCTGGAGACGCTTTCCTCCTTGCATCAATATGCTCAATATTTGATGCCCAAACAGCCCCAATACCCAGCACACTTATGGCAACAATTAAGTCTGCTTGTCAGTGCCAGAGTGACATTCTGGTTTCAGGGCATGTCTCGGCCTTCTTCTGAGCTAACACCATGTCTAACAACCTACTATCAACACTTTCAGTCCATATCATACATAATAGTCATTACACAGCAGTCTACATTTAGCACATCATGGTTTGCTACTTTACTACTCCTTGGTTGCAATAGTTGCCCTGGATGGCCTGGATCCTGGATCTCAGTTGCCCTTGATGGCCTGGAACCTGGATCTTAGTTGTCCTTGATGACCTAGAACCTGGATTTTAGTTGTCCTTGATGACCTAGAACCTGGATTTTAGTTGTCCTTGATGACCTAGAACCTGGATTTCAGTTGTCCTTGATGGCCTAGAACCTGGATCTTAGCTGACAAGGGTGACTGGAGCCTGGATGTCATGAATACTGGATGGCCTGCCTGCATAGTAAACCTGGTTTCTCAAGATAAACTGAGGCTCTATCAAACTGAACTTTCAACTGACCTTTGTTTGATTAATTAGTCTTTACGCTGTACTCCACCATCCTTGTAATGAGTGGCATGGCACAGGGCTTTGTTATTTGAGCTCAAATGAGTTGGAGAATTCAGGGTTTAAATTTTCGATTCAACCTTAACCAATTGTAAATCTAACAAATCTGCTAAATATCAGACTTATTCACATCTGCAGTGAGCTGTGGGGTCTGGCAATTCACAGTGCTCTAACAAGCATCCTCTGCTTCTCTATCCTATTATGCCACAATGAAAGATTAATTTCCTCTGCTACCTAGAGGAACCATTCAACATTAATATCAACAATTATTGTACCTATCAGGTATGGTGGGATCAGAGTAGGACATTTATGCAAGGCTCGTCTTGTCTAATCTTCTGATGCACTGTAAGTGACTGCTGATCAATGTTTCATACAGTTAATGGTGCGTTGGCCCTGGAATAACCTTGTGGAATACATGGGACTGATTTGAACTGTGAATGTGCCACCCTTCTAAAAGTTATTATACACTTGAACTGATTAAAGCTTGCGTGGACAAATTAAGCAGCCGATATTGCCAAGTTTTATGTATGGTTTGCCCAGCCTGCCAACTTCACACCACATGATTATCTAACACACTCCAGGTCATGAACTAAGTAACTATTGAAATGTAATCAAATTAAACCCTGGATATATGCAGGAGAGATCACAGAGATCAAATCCTCTAACTGCTCAATTCCTTAGTTATATCTGTGTATGTAATATAAGTGTAAACAATCCTGTAACAACTGTTGCTCAGGTGAATATCTCTTGGGCTTCAAACAGACATGACATTTCTCAGTATATTTGTTGAAAGATATAAATCATCAATTGAAATAAAGCATCAGAACCTCGGTACAAGAAAGGGTAGGCCAGCAGTGTTGCTTTTATAAGATATGAATGGCACATCTGACCCAGTAATGAGAGAGAAAGTGGGTGGGTCCGGCCCATTTACATGGGTAAGTGGGTAAAAAAATGGGTAGGTCCAGCCACATATCCAATATGATCCAGATACTTGCATAGGAGATGTGGACTCTTGTGTCACATTTATATTGGCAGTATGACCCAGATACATAATACAGAAGAATGATACTACTGTGACTCTCATATTGGCAGTATGACCCAGATATATAAGACAGAGGAGTGATACTACTATGACTCTCATATTGGCAGTATGACCCAGATATCCAGTGCAGGGCTGGCTGAGACTCCCGTGTATCAGTCATATTGGCAGTATGACCCAGATATCCAGTACAGGGCTGGCTGAGACTCCCGTGTATCAGTCATATTGGCAGTATGACCCGGATATCCAGTACAGGGCTGGCTGAGACTCCCGTGTATCAGTCATATTGGCAGTATGACCCAGATATCCAGTACAGGGCTGGCTGAGACTCCCGTGTATCAGTCATATTGGCAGTATGACCCGGATATCCAGTAATGGGTTGGCTGAGACTCCCGTGTATCAGTCATATTGGCAGTATGACCCAGATATCCAGTACAGGGCGGGCTGAGACTCCCGTGTATCAGTCATATTGGCAGTATGGCCCAGATATCCAGTACAGGGCTGGCTGAGACTCCCGTGTATCAGTCATATTGGCAGTATGACCCGGATATCCAGTACAGGGCGGGCTGAGACTCCCGTGTATCAGTCATATTGGCAGTATGACCCAGATATCCAGTAATGGGTTGGCTGAGACTCCTGTGTATCAGTCATATTGGCAGTATGGCCCAGATATCCAGTACAGGGCTGGCTGAGACTCCCGTGTATCAGTCATATTGGAAGTATGACCTCAATGCCAAAGATAGCAATATAATAACTAGCAAAGAAACTAAAATTGTTTGTGGAATCTTAAAAGATAACTGGACATTTTCAGACGATCACATGAGCCTTTTACCTGCTTTATGGTGTCACTTGTGAATTCCCAGCATGCATACCTGCAGGGTCTGAGCAGAAACTTCTTTATTCATGATAACGTGATGCTGGCATATCACTCAACATGGCGTGACAGCAGCCATTATGCCGCCACCTCCCACAAAACCTTTGTCCATTTGCCATGCAACTTTGAGCTAAATTATCAAGTAATAAGTACAGGACATGCATCGTGATATTTCTCCCATCTCACGAAATGTCACTTGCTTACCTGATTTAAAATCATAAATTGAGTCGCCATCAAAGTGTACTAATATGTCAGTTTAATATGAACAGCGGGAAGGCCAGTGGCATCATATGTCAGAGTATGTCCAGGTCAGTGGCATCAGATGTCAGAGTGTGGTCAGGTCATGGGCATCATATGTCAGAGTATGGCCAGGTCAGTGGCATCAGATGTCAGAGTATGGCCAGGTCAGTGGCATCAGATGTCAGAGTATGTCCAGGGCAGTGGCATCAGATGTCAGAGTGTGGTCAGGTCAGTGGCATCAGATGTCAGAGTATGTCCAGGGCAGTGGCATCAGATGTCAGAGTATGGCCAGGTCACTGACATCAGATGTCAGAGTATGGCCAGGTCACTGACATCAAATATCATTATTTTCGAAGTTGAGAAAATGTAATTGTCATTTTTAAAATTGCAGTTATTTGGCAGAGAAGGGCAGACCCAGGTGATACCATTTTGGTCATTCTATGATGTCATTTGAGGGCACTAACCCTCCATTTTTGAGGTGTTCTATATTTGGTGGTGATTACATTTATGATGCTGATACATGTACAGCACTTTGCTATCTCATCAATAATTATGCCAGGAATGTAGTATGTAGAGGTAGGGTGACTATGTATGGCAACTCCCACTTGTCATGCAGCAACAGTAACTGAACGCCAGATCAAACGCTCCCCTCCAATGCCACAATACATAACATCAATATGTGATCAATGTGTTATGATTGACCTGTGATCTCGGCCCGCTTCTAAGCATAGCTAATCACAGCTTGTGTTTCCTCCAAATATTGACCACACCTCAGATACCAGCATCCCCAAACACCTCAGATACCAGCATCCCCCACACCTCAGATACCAGCATCCCTCACACCTCAGATACCAGCATCCCCCACATCTCAGATACCAGCATCCCTCACACCTCAGATACCAGCATCCCCCACACCTCAGATACCAGCATCCCCCACACCTCAGATACCAGCATCCCTCACACCTCAGATACCAGCATCCCTCACACCTCAGATACCAGCATCCCTCACACCTCAGATACCAGCATCCCCCACACCTTAGATACCAGCATCCCCCACTCCTCAGATACCAGCATCCCCCACACCTCAGATACCAGCATCCCCAAACACCTCAGATACCAGCATCCCCCACACCTCAGATACCAGCATCCCCCACACCTCAGATACCAGCATCCCCCACACCTCAGATACCAGCATCCCCCACACCTTAGATACCAACATCCCCCACACCTCAGATACCAGCATCCCCCACACCTCAGATACCAGCATCCCCCACACCTCAGATACCAGCATCCCCCACACCTCAGATACCAGCATCCCCCACACCTCAGATACCAGCATCCCCCACACCTCAGATACCAGCATCCCCAAACACCTCAGATACCAGCATCCCCAAACACCTCAGATACCAGCATCCCCCACACCTCAGATACCAGCATCCCCAACACCTCAGATACCAGCATCCCCAAACACCTCAGATACCAGCATCCCCCACATCTCAGATACCAGCATCACCCACACCTCAGATACCAGCATCCCCCAACACCTTAGATACCAGCATCCCCCACACCTCAGATACCAGCATCCCCCACACCTCAGATACCAGCATCCCCAAACACCTCAGATACCAGCATCCCCCACACCTCAGATACCAGCATCCCCCACACCTCAGATACCAGCATCCCCCACACCTCAGATACCAGCATCCCCCACATCTCAGATACCAGCATCACCCACACCTCAGATACCAGCATCCCCCAACACCTTAGATACCAGCATCCCCCACACCTCAGATACCAGCATCCCCCACACCTCAGATACCAGCATCACCCACACCTTAGATACCAGCATCCCCCACTCCTCAGATACCAGCATCCCCCACACCTCAGATACCAGCATCATCAAACACCTCAGATACCAGCATCCCCCACACCTCAGATACCAGCATCATCAAACACCTCAGATACCAGCATCCCCCACACCTCAGATACCAGCATCCCCCACACCTCAGATACCAGCATCCCCCACACCTCAGATACCAGCATCCCTCACACCTCAGATACCAGCATCCCCCACACCTCAGATACCAGCATCCCTCACACCTCAGATACCAGCATCCCCCAACCCTTAGATACCAACATCCCCCACACCTCAGATACCAGCATCCCCCACACCTCAGACACCAGCATCACCCACACCTTAGACACCAGCATCACCCACACCTTAGATACCAGCATCACCCACACCTTAGATACCAGCATCACCCACACCTCAGAACTGCAACTTTTTCAGTAGAACCTTTGGTTGCCTCACACTGGTGAGCCTTTGTGTACTGGTTAACAACTGTTCATCAGTGAAAAAGGCTACATAGCGCATGACATGGGTGAACCTATATGAATTAGATGGCAACTGTTCATTGTGTGAGGACCTGTGATTGCCTCAGATGGGTGAACCATTGTGTTCTGGACTGCAACTGTTCACTGTTTGAGGACCTTTGATTGCCTCAGATGGGTGAACCATTGTGTTCTGGACAGCAACTGGTTCCTGAGGACCTGGAGTTGTCTCACATGCTTCATCAGGTTGGTGGCATGGGCAATCGCTCCCTTCTCTTCTATGAGGGGCTAAATATCTTGGCACACATGACCCCCAGCAGCTGTACATGTGAAATGAGCAGTGCCGGCTGGGATGCTGTCACTGCCGCCATCAAAGGTGACCCTTGCCCCCCAGCTGCCCTGCCATGAATGGCCAATACCAACAGCCAGCACAAACCATACTCTCCTCTATAATGGTACTTATCTCCTACAAAATATGCAATTGTATTTCAAGATAAACCTTTGACAATATTTTGGGTATCAATGAAACATAAATTGGGAAAAACCTAGTCTGATTGAAATAATCTATTTGTTTTGAAGTCTCATAGAGTCAAGGTCAAGCTCATACATGATTTTTTTTCATAAATCACATCCCACTTCACAAATAATACAATCGAGAGAGACATCTAAGGAACTATTCTGTTACTGTAGACTATGATAGGTCCCATACCATATATGTTACTGTAAATTCTGTGAGGTATTCCTTATATATGTAACTATAGACTCTGATAGGTACAATACCTTTTCTGTTACTGTAGATTCTGTTAGGTACCATACCTTATATGTTACTGTAGACTATGTTAGGTACCATACCTGATATGCTACTGTAGATTCTGTTAGATACCATACCTTATATGCTACTGTAGACTCTTTTAGGTACCATACCTAATATGTTATTGCAGACTCTGTCAGGTACCAAACTTTACAGGTTGCTGCATACAGTGTGAGGCAGAATAGCTTGGTAGCATCTGTATACTGCGGAAGGCATCATGGAAAGTGACACAGATTGAGGACACCCATTACTGGATTGTGCCGCTCAGTTGAACTTTGCCTATAATAGGGGATCTGAGGACAAGGAACCTTGACTGGAACTGGCGAGACTGACCTCTGCAGGACACGGCCACTCAGGACACTGTATACAGAAACAGGAACTCAACCATAACATGCTACTACTCACAGTGAGGTGAAAGTATACAGACCACAATCCTGGTGTGGCTGTTCACATGGGTAAGGTTCAGATAGGTTATCATCCTGTTTGATGGAGCTTTTTATTGATTGGGTTAATTGCAAGTTCAATAAAGGTCAATATGTGCTTTTACTGGTCATGATTTCATGGTCAGGTGCACATGAATAGAAAGTAAACATATTTGCTTTCAGGATATATTTGTATATATGTGACATTCTTTTCATTATTATAATTTGCTCAAACAAAATTATCATCTGAATAAGTCAGAACTTAAAATGACTTAACAGAAACAGATACACAGTATAGGGTTGCCTCATTTTGCTCACTCCAATTTTCAACAGAACAATGATCAAAATCCTAAGATGTATTTCTTACAAAACTTACTTGTCAGTCAGAGAAATGCGAGTACTTAAACTCTGGGAAAACTCCTTTTTATTGAGGCATGACTATTCACTGAAATAAGAGGTTTGTCTCAGATACCTATACCATTCATGAAAATGAATAATTTAATCAACTCGTCACCAAGATTCTTGGTCTAACCAACATTGTCTATTTCACCAATCATTTAGTCTCTGAATATTAGTTCCAAAACTCTTCTTCACAGTGTTCATCGAGGTATAACTGGTCACTGAAGCATGCAGTTCATTACTGATTGCAATATCATTTGTGAATTTGCATAATCCATCCAATATTATCCATCTATTGTAACATCCATCAATGAATAATGCAACGACAATGTTTTTTTTTAAATTGTTAACTGAGGCGTGACTGGTCACTGGGGCATGAATTTCATCACTGGTACCAGTACTGTTCCTTAAGATGCATCATGAACCATATATTACAGCTACACTCATAAACGTCACTGAGTAATTGTTAAAGTGATCACTGATTTGTGACTGCAAATTCAAGCATAAATCAACAAGCCCTAGTAACAGAGCAAATAATAGTACCATCAAGTTTTGAGCTAAGATGTGTATTTCAGCTAAAATAAAAGACAAATCAAACTTTTACGCCTTAATGGGAAATGGCCACTGAGGTATGACTGCTAATTGATGGATGTCTTTCATCAAAAATAATATCAACACTTAGAGACTTGGCTGTTCACATAAGCTGGACCTTCTTCATGGACACCAATATTGTTAATCAAGTTTAATTATCCGGCAAAAACTGCCAACTAATGTTCTTTGGCTAGACATACATGTGCTCAATGACATGGTTTAATGCATTTAGTTGAAAATTAAACATAAAACAAATCACCAACAATAATCTCACAACAATCAAAGAAATTTTCACCCATCTTTGACATACAATTTTTATGAACTGTCTATCTTGCATCAGAAATGTATGGGTATGCCAGGTTGGACAGTAAAATATCTAAATTACATGAAAAGCCAAACAGGAAACTGGAGACCTTTATCCCTATGTTACATTGTTCCCTCGTGATGCCAGTGTTGACCAATGAAGCATGCGGCCATATTGAGTCGTGGGCAGATGAGGGATGCTGGGAGCAATGATCGGCTACTCGTAATAATCCTGCATGCCGAGGCTGCACTGGCCCTGGCATGGTACAAGGACCTGGGGACTCCTGAATCCTGCCTGTGTATCATCTGACAGAATATGACCTTGTTTCACGGAGGACTTTGTAAATGGTATTAATATACATCTGTACCCAACTGGCTTGACCTGACTGAGCTCAGATTAAGGTCAATCTCATGCTCACATTGCTGTTCCTGCAGTTCCTGACTATTATTAACAGAGCATTGAGTTGTCAAAAGCATTGATGCAGATGGAGACACTAGTAATGACTGCATTAATCAGTAATTCTTATGGATGCTAATGCTGCACATCTGTAGTCAGCAGGATTGCAAGTGACCACAGCACTCCACCACATTGTGTGTCCATACCTGCACTATGCCACATTGTGTGTCCATACCTGCACTATACCACATTGTGTGTCCATACCTGCACTATGCCACATTGTGTGTCCATACCTGCACTATGCCACATTGTGTGTCCATACCTGCACTATGCCACATTGTGTGTCCATACCTGCACTATGCCACATTGTGTGTCCATACCTGCACTATGCCACATTGTGTGTCCATACCTGCACTATGCCACATTGTGTGTCCATACCTGCACTATGCCACATTGTGTGTCCATACCTGCACTATGCCACATTGTGTGTCCATACCTGCACTATACCACATTGTGTGTCCATACCTGCACTATGCCACATTGTGTGTCCATACCTGCACTATGCCACATTGTGTGTCCATACCTGCACTATGCCACATTGTGTGTCCATACCTGCACTATGCCACATTGTGTGTCCATACCTGCACTATGCCACATTGTGTGTCTATACCTGCACTATGCCACATTGTGTGTCCATACCTGCACTATGCCACATTGTGTGTCCATACCTGCACTATGCCACATTGTGTGTCCATACCTGCACTATGCCACATTGTGTGTCCATACCTGCACTATGCCACATTGTGTGTCCATACCTGCACTATGCCACATTGTGTGTCCATACCTGCACTATGCCACATTGTGTGTCCATACCTGCACTATCCACATTGTGTGTCCATACCTGCACTATACCACATTGTGTGTCCATACCTGCATTATGCCACATTCAGTGCCCATACCTGCACTATACCACATTGTGTCCATACCTGCACTATACCACATTCTGTAACCTGCAATATCCCATATCCTGCCCACAGATGACATCACACCCACACAGTGTTTACATGAGTATTGCATGGATATATATTGACAGTGATATCAAATTTTATTTAATGGCAAAATATCTAGAATGTACCTTGTGACAACTATTACAAAAGCCAATGTTATATTTTCCTTATACAGCAGTCAACATCAATGTCCACTTGACCATCTTAGGGTTAAAGCATAAGCCAATGGCCTTTGAGCTTTGCTGATCATTTAAATACTTTTGATGGAATAATTGATATGGTTCCATTGTCAATGTATAGTTTTGGCCTGGGATCTCTTTTAAGTGAATAATGGCCAGACCAAGAAAACAGATTTGGCTAGATACTACCTTGCCAAAGTTTACCTTTTATCCCAAGCTTTACTTCCCCTTCAAAGATTCACATACTTTACCCATCCTGCTAAGCCTTCCTTCCTGTATAAACATTGCCATACTTTACCCATCATGCCGAGCTATACTTCCTACACAGACCTTGCCCTATACTTTTCCCATCATGCAGTTTTATTTCCTGTATAGAACTTGCCAGACTTTACCCATCCTGCCAAGCTTTCCCTAGCCATATAAACATTACCACACTTTACCCATCATGCCTAGCTATACTTCCTGTGTAGACCTTGGCATGCAAAGTTTACTTCCTGTATAGAACTTTACTCATCATGCCTAGCTCTCCCCAGCTATATAAACATTGCCATACTTTACCCATCATGCCTAGCTATACTTCCTACACAGACCTTGCCCTATACTTTTCCCATCATGCAGTTTTACTTCCTGTACAGAACTTGTCAAACTTTACCCATCATGTCTAGCTTTACTTCCTGTGCAAACATTCACCCAAATTATTAAACGTTAAAGGCACACATTTTCTGTATGTATATGTGTGCCTGCTTTCCTGCCTACTCAAGGCGATGATGTCAAGACAAAGCTTAATACTGTCCACAAAGACAAAAGAGATTTGAGCCCCTTGCCTGCACTCAAGTTTGCTATTCCTGTGACCTACTTCCATATATAAACTCATCGATAACCTCTGATCAGTGCCAATCAAGTAAAAACTGCTTTTATGTGTGCAATTACCCAACAATAAATGCCGGTACGATAGTAAAATGAGTATCCTCACAAATCATTTAATCGGCTGGTCATGGAGACATGCATATAATTAATTCTTTTTTTTGCCTATGTTAGATTTACAGTTGTTGGCAATTTGCAGTTTGGATGAGCGTAGGAAGAACTGATTGAACCAATAGAGCTGCAGTATTCTCTGGCGTACTCAATGCCCCAATCAAAACACAGTGACAATGCTGGCTCGTATTGTTGGGCAATGTGGTAATGTTGGGCAATGTGCCTGCACTGTTACTGCAGGTCAATCACAATGCCTCTAGCCCGCTTAGTTCGTCCACTACAAATATCGCCATCAGTCGTGCATCATTAGGTTCAGTATCTGTGATGACCACATGCCAGCGAGCACATGGCATGCCTCAGTGAGTTTATGGCTTATCAGACTTGTGAAACATTCACTCAGCTCTGCGGCCCACTAATATATCACATGATCTGACAGCGATAGCAAGCAGAGGGTTAAAGTCCTAATGCTGGTCTTCCCTAATTAGGATTTGTATGTGAGCCTTAGTTAAGTTGTATTGATTATTGAGAGACCCTGACCCACCATTATCATGCCAAAACAAGTCCACGTTTGGATATCTTGAAGATGTCCAAGTCCTCTATCTTAATCATGAAGACCTTTAAGTAGAGGTTACAATGGAGAGCTTGAATTAAGTATGCCATGAACACATAGTACTCATAAAACCAGTCAGAATTATGAAGGTCTCAGAATTATGAAGGTCACAGGGTTATACAAGGCAGATACAACAAACTGGACCTGTAAAGCAGTTACAGTGTGGGCCACAGGGGTAAACATGGCAATTACAGACACTTGAACATGTAAGGATTAAAAAAGGGCATTTACAGAAACCTGGACCTCAAAGGTTTGTGGGTCAATAGCATAACAGTTGAAAAAAACTAATCATGTGAGGGTCGCCAGGTTATACATGGCAGTTACAGAGAACTGGACTTGTGAAGGTTGCAGGGTTATAAATGGCAGTTACAGAGTAACTGTGAGATTCACATGAGACCTACACCTGTGAGGGTCACAGAATTATACATGACAGCTACAAAAAACTGAATTATGATTAAGTTTTATACATGAAAATGTGCTCCATATAAAACAAGATGTAGATCTGATATTAATTTATACATCATAAAACAAATTTTTCTGGAATTACTATATATATAGAGAAGCTTCAACTGGACCTTCCTTCCCTGCGACCAGA
The DNA here is from genome assembly GCA_949316495.1 of Amphiduros pacificus. Classification (NCBI taxonomy): domain Eukaryota; kingdom Metazoa; phylum Annelida; class Polychaeta; order Phyllodocida; family Hesionidae; genus Amphiduros; species Amphiduros pacificus. The sequence goes on along the minus strand of OX439006.1, from coordinate 45,389,540 downwards.
TCAATAGCTTCTCTTCTCTATTGCCTTCATATTGTTTCTGAGCACAATAATAATATCTAGGCTTGGTCATTTGTTCTCTGCAATGATACCTCTTTGTCTATCATCAGTTATATGAGGACGTTATGACATATTTTTATGCTCAGGTGTGAAACACAAGTGCTGTGTACCTGTCTGATTAGGCAATGAATGATTTTTGCAGGATATGACATTATCCAGTTATCAGTAAGCATGGTTTATGGCCAAATGTCTATTTTGTCAAACAAATATCAGACCATGCATATTGTGCATTTGGCATGTAGATATATGTTAATATATGACAGTTAATATATGTAAACATATGACAAAACACATACATGTGTGACACACCTGCCTTATGTGGCTGGCTGATAGAAATGTGCTGAAACAGATTATATACCGACATGACGATGGCATGGGTGTCTACTCATATTACGATGGCATGGGTGTCTACTCATATTATGATGGCATGGGTGTCTACCCACATAATGGTGGCAAAGGTGTCTGCCTACTCTATGAATGATCTGGGGCTTAACCTACTTTAAATGGTCTGAGCTTCTTCCTATTTTGCAATGCCTTGGGCATCTACCCATTTTCAATCAATGACCCAGTGTAATGTTCATTAACTGACTCTTCCCAGGATGCATACTTGATGATGACCCAGTAGACATTAAATAATGACCCACACGTTGCTAAGTTTATGAGTAGCCCAGTGTAGTGCTGAAGGTGACCCTGGATCAAGCAGAACTATAAGCCAAACATGGGCCATACGGTCACCACCACGCAAACCACTATTAACAGCACACTAAGAAACAGCATATGGGCCCCGGGGGAGCACCTAACTGGGCAACCGCACACATGTCTCTATCATCTGTGAAACTTAGGCAGGATGTTATGAGCTTGCTGTAATATCTGTGAAACATACACACCAATATAAGCTTTCATTGTCATTTGTAAAAGCTACAGGAAGTTATAAGCTTTCTGTATCATTTGTGAGACCTACAGGAGGTTATATGCTTTCTGTATCATTTGTGAAAGCTACAGATAATTATATAGCTTTCTGTATCATTTGTGAAACCGACAGGAAGTTATATCACTTTCTGCATCATTTGTGAAAGCTACAGGAAGTTTTCTGTAATATTTGCGAAACATACAGGGAGTCAGTAACCTTCTCTACCCTTTGTGAAACCTACAGCTTTTTGTCATTTTCGAAATCTACAGGAAGATATAAACTTATATCACATTTGTGAAAGCTACAAGATGATATCAGCTTTCTGTATCATTTTTAAAAGCTATAGGAATTTATAAGCTTTCTGTATCATTTTTAAAAGCTATAGGAATTTATAAGCTTTCTGTATCATTTTTGAAACCAACAGGAAGTTATAAGCTTTCTGTATCATTTGTGAAAGCTATTGAAAGTAACAAAGCATGGTCAGTGTACTGAAGCAATACCACACAGAATATACACAATCACTCTGTATATTTCATGAAAAGGAAAGGACAGGATGAGAAACATTATTTCCCTGTGGTATGATTTATAGACATAATGAAGATATTTTTGTGAATTTGAGCTTAACATATAATCATATAACATATAATCATCAAGATATTACCAACTCTTCAAATTTGATTGATATTGTGAGTTTCTTGAGGAAAGATAGCATTTCATTGTAAATAAGCTTATATAATGTTTATCTCAATGTTAGCTTATATACATGTGTAGCAGGCCCCATGTCATACACCCCTGCTCCCCACCTTCATGCATGCCTCTCTCCATCACAGGCCCCATGTTACTTCCCCCTCCTCCCCATCTTCATGCATGCCTCTCTCCATCACAGCCCCCAGGTTACATCCCCCTCCTCACCACCTTCATGCATGCCTCTCTCCATCACAGCCCCCATGTAACATCCCCCTCCTCCCCACCTTCATGCATGCCTCTCTCCATCACAGCCCCCATGTTACATCCCCCTCCTCACCACCTTCATGCATGCCTCTCTCCATCACAGCCCCCATGTAACATCCCCCTCCTCCCCACCTTCATGCATGCCTCTCTCCATCACAGCCCCCAGGTTACATCCCCCTCCTCCCCACCTTCATGCATGCCTCTCTCCATCACAGGCCCCATGTTACATCCCCCTCCTCCCCACCTTCATGCATGCCTCTCTCCATCACAGCCCCCATGTAACATCCCCCTCCTCCCCACCTTCATGCATACCTCTCTCCATCACAGGCCCCATGTAACATCCCCATCCTCCCCACCTTCATGCATGCCTCTCTCCATCACAGGCCCCATGTTACATCCCCCTCCTCCCCACCTTCATGCATGCCTCTCTCCATCACAGCCCCCATGTAACATCCCCCTCCTCCCCACCTTCATGCATGCCTCTCTCCATCACAGGCCCCATGTAACATCCCCCTCCTCCCCACCTTCATGCATACCTCTCTCCATCACAGGCCCCATGTAACATCCCCATCCTCACCACCTTCATGCATGCCTCTCTCCATCACAGGCCCCATGTTACATCCCCCTCCTCCCCACCTTCATGCATGCCTCTCTCCATCACAGCCCCCATGTAACATCCCCCTCCTCCCCACCTTCATGCATACCTCTCTCCATCACAGGCCCCATGTAACATCCCCATCCTCCCCATCTTCATGCATGCCTCTCTCCATCACAGCCCCCATGTTACACCCCCTCCTCCCCACCTTCATGCATGCCTCTCTCCATCACAGCCCCCATGTAACATCCCCCTCCTCCCCACCTTCATGCATACCTCTCTCCATCACAGGCCCCATGTAACATCCCCATCCTCCCCACCTTCATGCATGCCTCTCTCCATCACAGGCCCCATGTAACATCCCCCTCCTCCCCACCTTCATGCATGCCTCTCTCCATCACAGCCCCCATGTTACATCCCCCTCCTCACCACCTTCATGCATGCCTCTCTCCATCACAGCCCCCATGTAACATCCCCCTCCTCCCCACCTTCATGCATGCCTCTCTCCATCACAGCCCCCAGGTTACATCCCCCTCCTCCCCACCTTCATGCATGCCTCTCTCCATCACAGGCCCCATGTTACATCCCCCTCCTCACCACCTTCATGCATGCCTCTCTCCATCACAGGCCCCATGTTACATCCCCCTCCTCTCCACCTTCATGCATGCCTCTCTCCATCACAGGCCCCATGTTACATCCCCCTCCTCCCCACCTTCATGCATGCCTCTCTCCGTCACAGGCCCCATGTTACATCCCCCTCCTCCCCACCTTCATGCATGCCTCTCTCCGTCACAGGCCCCATGTTACATCCCCCTCCTCCCCACCTTCATGCATGCCTCTCTCCGTCACATGCCCCATGTAACATCCCCCTCCTCCCCACCTTCATGCATGCCTCTCTCCATCACAGGCCCCAGGTTACATCCCCCTCCTCCCCACCTTCATGCATGCCTCTCTCCATCACAGGCCCCATGTTACATCCCCCTCCTCCCCACCTTCATGCATGCCTCTCTCCATCACAGGCCCCATGTTACATCCCCCTCCTCCCCACCTTCATGCATGCCTCTCTCCATCACAGGCCCCATGTTACATCCCCCTCCTCCCCACCTTCATGCATGCCTCTCTCCATCACAGGCCCCATGTTACATCCCCCTCCTCCCCACCTACCTTCATACATGCCTCTCTCCATCACAGCCCCCAGGTTACATCCCCCTCCTCCCCACCTTCATGCATGCCTCTCTCCATCACAGGCCCCATGTTACATGCCCCTCCTCCCCACCTTCATGCATACCTCTCTCCATCACAGGCCCCATGTTACACCCCCCCTCCTCCCCACCTTCATGCATGCCTCTCTCCATCACAGCCCCCAGGTTACATCCCCCTCCTCCCCACCTTCATGCATGCCTCTCTCCATCACAGGCCCCATGTTACATGCCCCTCCTCCCCACCTTCATGCATGCCTCTCTCCATCACAGGCCCCATGTTACATCCCCCTCCTCCCCACCTTCATGCATGCCTCTCTCCATCACAGCCCCCAGGTTACATCCCCCCTCCTCCCCACCTTCATGCATGCCTCTCTCCATCACAGGCCCCATGTTACATCCCCCTCCTCCCCACCTTCATGCATGCCTCTCTCCATCACAGCCCCCAGGTTACATCCCCCCTCCTCCCCACCTTCATGCATGCCTCTCTCCATCACAGCCCCCAGGTTACATCCCCCCTCCTCCCCACCTTCATGCATGCCTCTCTCCATCACATGCCCCATGTTACATCCCCCTCCTCCCCACCTTCATGCATGCCTCTCTCCATCACAGGCCCCAGGTTACACCCCCTCCTCCCCATCTTCATGCATGCCTCTCTCCATCACAGCCCCCATGTAACATCCCCCTCCTCCCCACCTTCATGCATACCTCTCTCCATCACAGGCCCCATGTAACATCCCCATCCTCCCCACCTTCATGCATGCCTCTCTCCATCACAGCCCCCATGTAACATCCCCCTCCTCCCCACCTTCATGCATGCCTCTCTCCATCACAGGCCCCATGTTACATCCCCCTCCTCACCACCTTCATGCATGCCTCTCTCCATCACAGGCCCCAGGATACATCCCCCCTCCTCACCACCTTCATGCATGCCTCTCTCCATCACAGCCCCCAGGTTACATCCCCCCTCCTCCCCACCTTCATGCATGCCTCTCTCCATCACAGGCCCCATGTTACATCCCCCTCCTCCCCACCTTCATGCATACCTCTCTCCATCACAGGCCCCATGTAACATCCCCATCCTCCCCACCTTCATGCATGCCTCTCTCCATCACAGCCCCCATGTAACATCCCCCTCCTCCCCACCTTCATGCATGCCTCTCTCCATCACAGGCCCCATGTTACATCCCCCTCCTCCCCAACTTCATGCATGCCTCTCTCCATCACAGGCCCCATGTTACATCCCCCTCCTCCCCACCTTCATGCATGCCTCTCTCCATCACAGCCCCCATGTTACACCCCCCTCCTCCCCATCTTCATGCATGCCTCTCTCCATCACAGCCCCCATGTAACATCCCCCTCCTCCCCACCTTCATGCATGCCTCTCTCCATCACAGACCCCATGTTACATCCCCCCTCCTCACCACCTTCATGCATGCCTCTCTCCATCACAGCCCCCATGTTACACCCCCCCTCCTCCCCACCTTCATGCATGCCTCTCTCCATCACAGGCCCCATGTTACATCCCCCTCCTCCCCACCTTCATGCATGCCTCTCTCCATCACAGCCCCCATGTTACATCCCCCCTCCTCACCACCTTCATGCATGCCTCTCTCCATCACAGCCCCCAGGTTACATCCCCTCCTCACCACCTTCATGCATGCCTCTCTCCATCACAGCCCCCATGTTACACCCCCTCCTCCCCACCTTCATGCATGCCTCTCTCCATCACAGCCCCCATGTTACACCCCCTCCTCACCACCTTCATGCATGCCTCTCTCCATCACAGGCCCCATGTTACACCCCCATCCTCCCCACCTTCATGCATGCCTCTCTCCGTCACAGCCCCCAGGTTACATCCCCCTCCTCCCCACCTTCATGCATGCCTCTCTCCATCACAGCCCCCAGGTTACATCCCCCTCCTCACCACCTTCATGCATGCCTCTCTCCATCACAGCCCCCAGGTTACATCCCCCTCCTCACCACCTTCATGCATGCCTCTCTCCATCACAGCCCCCAGGTTACATCCCCCTCCTCCCCACCTTCATGCATGCCTCTCTCCATCACAGCCCCCATGTTACACCCCCTCCTCCCCACCTTCATGCATGCCTCTCTCCATCACAGCCCCCATGTTACACCCCCTCCTCCCCACCTTCATGCATGCCTCTCTCCATCACAGGCCCCATGTTACATCCCCCTCCTCCCCACCTTCATGCATGCCTCTCTCCATCACAGCCCCCATGTTACACCCCCTCCTCACCACCTTCATGCATGCCTCTCTCCATCACAGCCCCCAGGTTACATCCCCCTCCTCACCACCTTCATGCATGCCTCTCTCCATCACAGCCCCCATGTTACACCCCCTCCTCCCCACCTTCATGCATGCCTCTCTCCATCACAGGCCCCATGTTACATCCCCCTCCTCCCCACCTTCATGCATGCCTCTCTCCATCACAGCCCCCAGGTTACATCCCCCTCCTCCCCACCTTCATGCATGCCTCTCTCCATCACAGCCCCCATGTTACACCCCCTCCTCCCCACCTTCATGCATGCCTCTCTCCATCACAGCCCCCATGTTACACCCCCTCCTCACCACCTTCATGCATGCCTCTCTCCATCACAGCCCCCATGTTACACCCCCTCCTCCCCACCTTCATGCATGCCTCTCTCCATCACATGCCCCATGTTACACCCCCCTCCTCCCCACCTTCATGCATGCCTCTCTCCATCACTGGAGCATCCCAGCCTCTGAAGCAGGCCTTATGCTACATGTTACAGAGACAGATTTTTCATCCCTACAGACCCCTTCCCATCTCCTCTCCTTCATGCATGCCTCCCCATTACTGGATGCTCAAAATTAACTTTGAACCTTTTTACTTGGTATTTTCTGATTCCCAATCACAGCCGACAATCACAAAATTTCATTCGATATCCAATTTACATTCCATTAGATGAACAGGATAAGTAGGGCAAGTTTTGTCAGGATGTTGGCAGCCCTGAGAGGTTTTTTTTAGTTGCCCTGGTTGCCCTGGAGCGACCAGCCTTTACTCTCAGTTCACCACTGACAAGCTTCATCTCTTCAAATCCCTGGAGATTGAAACCCCAGCAATAATTTCATTTTGAGTCAAAGCAGTGCCTATCACAGCAAGCCTGGGGTTAGAGTTGATTTCAATTGTCTCTCACAATATTATGTGATACAGTCAGGTTCACTCCTACAGCCTCAAGGTTCCTACCTTAATATCCACACCCATATGTCACAGCCATCAACATGTCTCAAAGTTTTCACAAGCTGGAAACCCTCTGTGTGTAACATCATCACTACATATGCAATATTGCTCATGTGGTATTGGTAAGATGTATTCAAATACTAAACCATCATGGCTAGTGTATGGACCAATGCATATCCAAATACACAAGATTTATTCTGGTTGAATGGGACACTTTCCAAAATACACTAGCTTTGTACATGTTGAATGGAACATGTCCCAAAATACACAAGATTTACACCCACTACATCCCCAAATATACCCACTACATCCCCAAATATACCCACTACATCCCCAAATAAACCTGCTACATCCCCAAATAAACCTGCTACATCCCCAAATTTACCCACTACATCCCCAAATAAACCTGCTACATCCCCAAATACACAGGTCTGTATATGTACTGTACATGAAAACAAGATGATTATATTGTGATAATATGTGACAACTAAAAGATTTTTAGATGTTAAATTGATGATAAAATAAAATGATGCTAAAATGATGGTGATAATATGATGATAAAATGGTGTTTTTTTACATTTTAACAAGTATGAGACTAACACTGTTGGCAATTGAAATTGAACCCACTACCTGAAAGGTTTGAGTGAGAGTTTTGTGAGAGTGTACCAATTAACCAATCGGTCAAAGGTATAAAGGTGTGAAAATACCCAACCAATCATAAAAATATCCTTGATTGAGGCAGAAGAGGGCTGTGTGCAGTGGCCCATACCAGTCTCTATTCCTACTCGGAGGATTGATGATACTATGGTGGTAAATTGATGATAATTTGATAATAAAATGATTATATTATGATAATGATAATGATAATACAGTGGGCATGTGATATATGTAGTATTAAATATAAGCCTGATGGAGCTGTACTAATGCCTGGTACTAGATACCACCGTTTCTATCTCTGCCACTAGGGCATTCATGATTAACCTTTTATCCAATCAATCAATACCTGATGATGGCTTTAATTAAGCACTGGCCTCCAAAGAAAAGCAAATCGTATAGAAGCAAGCAAACCTTCCAGCAATAATTCTTCCCATAAAACCTAAAGATCCATAACTTAATGTATATGGATGTTGCTTATTGTAACAGGAGCACCCAAATTGGGTTGCACTTCCGTGAATATTCAATCACATAACAGTTTATACTCACTTCACACAGCAAGCGTGCCAATACAAGCTGTCATTTCCTCTTATTTTTCCTCCTCAAATGCTACATTGCTTCAATTTAATAAAACACTCATCATGACATACATGCACTCAGTTCTTATATATATGTGAAATACAACCTCTATAAGAATCCACCACATAACAATCAGAACACACCTGGTATTTAAGTACATGTACATTTGACTTGAATATCTTGCAAATTGTGGCTTTCAGGCAAGTGCCGCTAAAATTAAAAGGAGACAAAAGCTTAATGCTCTTAAGATAAAGATTATTTTAGCTTGGATCTGTAGCATTATAAGAAATCATAATATTCTTATGTCAGCCCGAATAGACATAAAAAAATGTGCTTCTGAAGGAAGTAAGGATATAAATGTCCAACTATCTTTTGTATTTAAATATATTTTGAGATTCACAACTATCCCTCTCATCTCTCAGTGTTCCTCAGTTAGCTCTATACAGATAGGTCATTGTCCTCCCCAGAATCCTTGCTCCTATGACATTGTCATGGCAACCATAACAGATACAGACATGGTTGCCATGGAGACTGGGATCAGAGGCATATCTGTCTCCATTCTGCTCTCAATCAAATGCAGGGAAAGCTTTAAGTGTGTATGTCACGTAATGCTATGCTTTAAGTGTGTATGTCACGTAATGCTATGCTTTAAGTCTGTATGTCACGTAATGCTATGCTTTAAGTGTGTATGTCACGTAATGCTATGCTTTAAGTGTGTATGTCACGTAATGCTATGCATTAAGTGTGTATGTCACGTAATGCTATGCATTAAGTGTGTATGTCACGTAATGCTATGCTTTAAGTGTGTATGTCACGTAATGCTATGCATTAAGTGTGTATGTCACGTAATGCTATGCATTAAGTGTGTATGTCACGTAATGCTATGCATTAAGTGTGTATGTCACGTAATGCTATGCATTAAGTGTGTATGTCACGTAATGCTATGCATTAAGTGTGTATGTCACGTAATGCTATGCATTAAGTGTGGATGTCACGTAATGCTATGCATTAAGTGTGTATGTCACGTAATGCTATGCATTAAGTGTGTATGTCACGTAATGCTATGCATTAAGTGTGTATGTCACGTAATGCTATGCATTAAGTGTGTATGTCACGTAATGCTATGCATTAAGTGTGTATGTCACGTAATGCTATGCATTAAGTGTGTATGTCACGTAATGCTATGCATTAAGTGTGTATGTCACGTAATGCTATGCTTTAAGTGTGTATGTCACGTAATGCTATGCATTAAGTGTGTATGTCATGTAATGATTTGCTTTGTTTCAAGTGTTTATGTCACTTAATGCTATGATTCAAGTGTGTATGTAACATAATGCATGGGTGCTGGTGAGAAAAAAAATTTTGACGGAACATTTTCGGCGAAAAGCGAGCCTCGCAAACTTAACCGAAAAGCGATTGGTGTGGGTAACCGAGTCGTCAAAATATTAGCCAATCAAAATCCGTCAAACTCTACCGAAGCAGCCCGCAACACCAAAACAAGGCGGCGGCGGCCACAAGCGGTAAGTGAACGACTGAATTTTCGATGTTTTGGGTCGATTTGTGCAATTTTGATGACACGAAATTATTTTTTACGGAGGAATCGATTCGATTTGACGGATTTTCCGTTCACGGATTTTAAATTTTGACGGAAATCCGTCTGTAGACAGAGGACCAGCACCCATGCATAATGCTATGCTTCAAGTGTGAATGTCACGTAATGTTATGTTTCATGTGTCTGTCCTGTAATGCTTATAACAAGCACACAGTGTCATAGTGTCATATATAACAAGCAGTGTCATATATAACAAGCACAGTGTCATAGTGTCATATATAACACGCACAGTGTCATAGTGTCATATATAACAAGCAGTGTCATACAGTGTCATATAAAACAAGCACACAGTGTCATACAGTGTCATATATAACAAGCACACAGTGTCATACAGTGTCATATATAACAAGCACGCAGTGTCACAGTGTCATATAAAACAAGCACGCAGTGACATACAGTGTCATATATAACAAGCACACAGTGTCATACAGTGTCATATTTAACAAGCACACTCTGTCATTTAGCCTCATGTAGCTGGGACATTGTGTCATACAGAGTCATGTAGCCGAGCCTGGATGAGGGCTGTTAGCTCATGGAGTGGTCAGCTTGTGTTGCAGTCAGGCTCTTGGCCCACGGGGTCTGGAGCGCTCAAGGTTACTCATTAGGCACTCTGTCATCCACTCCATCAATAGGGCCGCCTGGCCACTGAGTGCCACTAGAGCTGCCCGCTTTTTTCCTATGATAACACAATGAATGAACTCACAATTGGGTAATTTGCCTTGGCCAGGAGCACAGCTGCGAATTTGAAACACCCCAAATATATGTCCCTCCAGACACAGCTGTAAACTTTCCACACCAGATTCCTATAAATGCACACCTTGAGATTCGCATGAACCCGGTTTGAAACATACTCATTGCCAGCCCACAAAAATTAGAATCTGAAACACCTTATGGACATCTTTAGGAAATTTCAGTGTTATTCATCAAATATGTACACATTCAAATTTAATGTATTAGAGGCTGCCTTCTGGCAATGAAAAATTACATTTCCACTTTGGACCCCTTAAGATTCTACTATATGGGGCGTAATGCACACCTTTCTGGCCCAATTTATGAAATATGCTTTCTTGTTTCTTCAGTCCAACATTTTCCCTGTTCTGTGGATCACACGTAATATATTATTAATCTACAATGGATTATTACCTTCAGGTATTACTTAGTAATTATGACATTAATTAATTCCTTAACATAAATATCTAACAAGGGTTGCCATGGCAACCATTTTTCAGAGGGATAATTAAGGATATACTGTCAGAGCTGACCTAATAACTCCTGTGAGACCAAAAATGTAGTAAAACAATAGACATAGTAATACCACTGGGTGGTTCTAAGTTGTACCTGGAGACTAAAGTCATGAGTCATGAGATGTAACATGGAGTGTTTCTGCGGCTAGAGTGTGACGGGTTGTACCATAGAGTGTTTCTGAGGCTGGAGTGTGACGGGTTGTACCATAGAGTGTTTCTGAGGCTGGAGTGTGACGGGTTGTACCATAGAGTGTTTCTGAGGCTGGAGTGTGACGGGTTGTACCATAGAGTGTTTCTGAGGCTAGAGTGTGACGGGTTGTACCATAGAGTGTTTCTGAGGCTGGAGTGTGACGGGTTGTACCATAGAGTGTTTCTGAGGCTAGAGTGTGACGGGTTGTACCATAGAGTGTTTCTGAGGCTGGAGTGTGACGGGTTGTACCATAGAGTGTTTCTGAGGCTGGGGTTTAATGAGTCATACCAGAGTGTGGTTCTGAGGCTGCAGTATTATAATGAGCTGACTGTGAAGCAGAGCAGTGCTGATCACTGTTGTGGCATCAATCAGTGCTTTCATCTAACCCACACAGGTCATGATATGCACGCATTTTATCATTATATATTAATCAGTGAGGCTGGCACACTGGAAAATACCAGGGTCTCAAGCTACCTGTCATTGGGTTTAACCTTCATCAGATGCACCTGTCATTGGACCTAAACTTCATTAGATGCACCTGTCAATGGACCTAACCTTCATCAGATGTATCTGTAATGTGATCTAACCTTCATCAGATGTATCTGTAATGTGATCTAACCTTCATCAGATGCACCTGTAATGTGATCTAACCTTCATCAGATGCACCTGTAATGTGATCTAACCTTCATCAGATGTATCTGTAATGTGATCTAACCTTCATGAGATGCACCTGTAATGTGATCTAACCTTCATGAGATGCACCTGTCACAAGGTCCAGTAAGATGCATCTGTCATCAGAACTACCTGTCATCAGAGGCACCTGTTATGAGATCTAACCTTCATCAGATGTATCTGTAATGTGATCTAACCTTAATCAGAACTACTGTCATCAGAACTACCTGTCATCAGAGGCACCTTTTATCAGATTTAACCTTCATCAGATCTAACCTTCATCAGATCTCTCATCAGATGCATATGTCATCAGATCCAAGCATTACCAGATGCACCTTTGTTGACATCTTGTGCACATAATCATGTATATTGTCACTAGCAAACATTGTCACACGTGACACATTAATACCAATATAACCTACATTTGTGAGTTGTCCCCAGTGAAGATTTCCCATATGAATGTACACTGGCGACATCAACTTTGTTAGTTTTTCAACAATACTGATTGTTTTAATTATCACCAGTTTTGTATTAACTAAAAGTTGTGTTGCTTTAATGTCATACTCCATTTCAGTGCAGATGTGCAAAGTATTACAAGTGCCAAATTTGAGTATGGCTGACCTGAGTTTTAAGTCAGTCCATTCTGAAAGTCATGTAATAAATTTATCACAACTAAAGTAAGCACACCTGTCACTTTATAAGTTATAAGGTGTAATTGAGAAAGAACATGGCTGCCACTGTAAAGTTTGAGGCAGCACATTAACCATGCCACCTGACATTCCTTCTGCCTAAGTGTGATGTCTACTGCCTGCGTACCACCCCTACTGCCTGCATACCACCCCTACTGCCTGTATACCACCCCTACTGCCTGTATACCACCCCTACTTCTTGCATACCACCCCTACTGCCTGTATACCACCCCTACTGCCTGCATACCACCCATACTGCCTGTATACCACCCCTACTGCCTGCATACCACCCCTACTGCCTGTATACCACCCCTACTGCCTGTATACCACCCCTACTGCCTGCATACCACCCCTACTGCCTGTATACCACCCCTACTGCCTGTATACCACCCCTACTGCCTGCATACCACCCCTACTTCTTGCATACCACCCCTACTGCCTGCATACCACCCCTACTGCCTGAGTACCACCCCTCCTGCCTGTGTACTGCCTGCATACCACCCCTACTGCCTGCATATCACCCCTACTACATGCATACCACCCCTACTGCCTGCATACCACCCCTACTGCCTGCATACCACCCCTCCTGCCTGTGTACTGCCTGCATATCACCCCTACTACCTGCATACCACCCCTACTGCCTGCATAGCATTCCTTCTGCCTGTATATCACCCTTTTACCCTGACCTTCCTACTGCCTGCATACTGCCCCTACTGGATGCATGTCCCCATACTGCCTGTGCTCACCCCTACTGTCTGCATATCATCCTTTTACTGTGTCCTTCATATTACAAGTGTCACCCTTCCTACTTGCATGTTACCCCTACTGTTTGTTTCACCCCTACTACCTGTATGTCACTCCTACTGCCTGTATGTCCCCCCAACTACCTGCATGTCACCCCAACTACCTGCATGTCACCTCAACTACCTGTTTTTAACCCTTACTACCTGTGTAATCCCTTGTGATTAAGCTGCCTATTACACTGGTTATCTCTTTGTCAGACTGAGATCAGAATCTTGTATGACATCATGCATCATATATCCTTAATTGAAGCATAATGAAATCAGATACGAAGAATATGACCTAATCTGTGCTTTACATTTCTTAGTCTTTGTTATTCCAACAGTATTTTTCACTTATTCTTTGCCTGGCCAATATTCAAGGTTGCAGAATTATTTAATCAATTTAACCTTTACAAAACTAAACTAATCACACATATTCTGGCAATTCAGTGACGACACAGATCACCTGGGTTTTTCCTGCTGCGATTGTTTGCTATGTGTTTTTTTTCAAAAGGAGAATTCTCACCCGATTGTGAATGTGTCCAATCACGTGGCTTAACACCTGGTGTGAGACGATGGGTTGGAATTCCCTGCCTACCCGGATATTGGGGACCCTGGGAGATACTCTCTGCCGCTACCAACACACCAATTACACGCACATCTCGACAACTATATTACATTAGATTTGTAAATCCTACTGTTGGCCACCTCTTCATTTTATTAATCTAATAAACAAGGTTCATAGAAGATAATAACATATGTAACATATGTCGGTGTTAGGAAAGGTTCAACAAAGAGAGATGATTAAAAAATGGGCCAGGATAGTGATCTCATACTGTAACCTCCAAGAAATCTTTGATATCTGAAAGCAATTAGGATATAGGTATGGTAGAAACTGTAACATCTGGAAACAATCAAGACATTATAGGTGTGGTAATAAATCTGACATCTAGAACCTATCCAGATATAGAATCGGTAGAAACTGGAACATCCAAAACAATCTGAATATAGATATGAAAGCAACTGCTACATATGAAACCAATCAGAATGAATATAAATATGGTAGAAACTATGACATCTGGAACCAATCAGAATATAAATATGGCAGAAACTATGACATCTGTAACCAATCACAATATAAATATGGCAGAAACTATGACATCTGTAACCAATCACAATAAAAAATGACATGTGTAACCAATCACAATATAAATATGGCAGAAACTATGACATCTGTAACCAATCACAATAAAAAATGACATGTGTAACCAATCACAATATAAATATGGCAGAAACTATGACATCTGTAACCAATCACAATAAAAAATGACATGTGTAACCAATCACAATATAAATATGGCAGAAACTATGACATCTGGAACCAATCACAATATAAATATGGTAGAAACTATGACATCTGTAACCAATCACAATATAAATATGGTAGAAACTATGACATCTGGAACCAATCACAATATAAATATGGTAGAAACTATGACATCTGTAACCAATCACAATATAAATATGGTAGAAACTATGACATCTGGAACCAATCACAATATAAATATGGTAGAAACTATGACATCTGGAACCAATCACAATATAAATATGGTAGAAACTCTGACATCTGGAACCAATCACAATATAAATATGGTAGAAGCTATGACATCTGTAACCAATCACAATATAAATATGGTTGAAACTATGACATCTGGAACCAATCACAATATAAATATGGTAGAAACTATGACATCTGTAACCAATCACAATATAAATATGGTAGAAACTCTGACATCTGGAACCAATCACAATAAAGATATGGTAGAAACTATGACATCTGGAACCAATAAAGTTTTAGGCACATAAGAAACTGATATCTGGAACAATTCAGGACAGAGGTATGGTAACAACTGTGACATCTAAAAACATCTGGAAGCGTCTTGAATGAGAGCTCTATGCAATGTTACTACCTGGTGCATACTCTGACCAAAATTATGACCATAATATGACTAGACTGTGACCAAAATGTGATTACACTGTGACTACTCTGTGACTACACTGTGACCATGCTGTGACTATGCTGTAACCATCAGGAGTGAGGAGTTATGTGTCTTCATAACCATCACATACTGTAACTTTATATGACCATCTGGAATACCTTCTGGTCTCAATAGACAAGACTGACATACTAATCCAGGTACATATATGCTTATCCGAGTATGTATATGGTTATCCATGTTCGGATATGCTAATCCAGGGATGCACTGAATTCATCCAGAGCTATCCACAGATCAGGACTCGGGCTCACCCCACTGAACAAATGTAAACACTGAACATGACATGAAACGTTTGAAGAAAAAAAACGGTCGTGAATGAGATGGAGAAGGAACGTGAATGAGAAGAGGGTAAATGAGGTGACAGGGCTAGTACTCACCATGAGACGGCCGAGTGGAGGAGGGAACGTTCAGTGTCGAGGCCCAGGTAGTCCATATTTGTTGGCTGTGGAGGGCTGGCTACCTTGCCTGCTCCGCCATGCCTGTCACTGCCTCACATGGTAGCATGGCACTGTATGGCCGTGTTATGGTTCTCTCTGCCTGCTGCTACTGCTGTCATGCCGCTGCTGCCGCCGCTTCTAGCCGTGGCTGCTCACTGGGGGGGAGGGGGGAAACCTGGTATAGGTATCCACTGGCAACAAACTGGCCAAACTAATAACAGTTCTGGCTAAAGCATGCCACTAAGGACTGCCATCTCCATGATCACTGCACCTGTAGTGACATTGACAAGGTGCCAGCCCTCCTATGCCTTCCTGTGCCAGCACTCTGGTGCCAGCCCTCTGTATCTTCCTGTGCCAGCCCTCTGTGCCCTCCTGTGTCAGCCCTCTGTGCCCTCCTGTGCCAGCCCTCTGTGCCCTCCTGTGCCAGCCCTCTGTGCCCTCCTGTGCCAGCACTCTGGTGCCAGCCCTCTGTATCTTCCTGTGCCAGCCCTCTGTGCCCTCCTGTGCCAGCCCTCTGTGCCCTCCTGTGTCAGCCCTCTGTGCCCTCCTGTGCCAGCCCTCTGTGCCCTCCTGTGCCAGCCCTCTGTGCCCTCCTGTGCCAGCACTCTGGTGCCAGCCCTCTGTATCTTCCTGTGCCAGCCCTCTGTGCCCTCCTGTGTCAGCCCTCTCTGTCCTCCTGTGCCAGCACTCTGGTGCCAGCCCTCTGTATCTTTCTGTGCCAGCCCTCTGTGCCCTCCTGTGTCAGCCCTCTGTGCCCTCCTGTGCCAGCCCTCTGTTCCTTCCTGTGCCAGAACTCTGGTGCCAGCCCTCTATGCCCTCCTGTGCCAGAACTCTGTGCCCTCCTGTGCCAGAACTCTGGTGCCAGCCCTCTGTGCCCTCCTGTGCCAACCCTCTGTGCCTCCTGTGCCAACCCTCTGTGCCTCCTGTGCCAGCCCTCTGTGCTCTCCTGTGCCAGCCCTCTGTGCCCTACTGTGCCAGCCCTGTTCCTTCCTGTGCCAACCCTCTGTGCCCTCCTGTGTCAGCCCTCTGTGCCCTCCTGTGCCAGCACTCTGGTGCCAGCCCTCTGTATCTTCCTGTGCCAGCCCTCTGTGCCCTCCTGTGTCAGCCCTCTGTGTCCTCCTGTGCCAGCACTCTGGTGCCAGCCCTCTGTATCTTTCTGTGCCAGCCCTCTGTGCCCTCCTGTGTCAGCCCTCTGTGCTTTCCTGTGCCAGCCCTCTGTGTCCTCCTGTGCCAGCCCTCTGTGCCTCCTGTGCCAGCCCTCGGTGCCTCCTGTGCCAGCCCTCTGTACCCTCCTGTGCCAGCCCTCTGTTCCTTCCTGTGCCAGCCCTCTGTGCCCTACTGTGCCAACCTTCTGTGCCTTCCTGTGCCAACCCTCTGTGCCCTCCTGTGCCAACCCTCTGTGCCTCCTGTGCCAGCCCTCTGTGCCCTCCTGTGCCAGCCCTCTGTTCCTTCCTGTGCCAGCCCTCTGTGCCTCCTGTGCCAGCCCTCTGTCCCCTCCTGTGCCAGCCCTCTGTACCCTCCTATGCCAGCCCTCTGTGCCTCCTGTGCCAGCCCTCTGTATCTTCCTGTGCCAGCCCTCTGTGCCTCCTGTGCCAGCCCTCCTGTGCCCTCCTGTGCCAGCCCTCTGTATCTTCCTGTGCCAGTCCTCTGTGCCTCCTGTGCCAGCTCTCTGTGCTCTCCTGTGCCAGCTCTCTGTGCCCTACTGTGCCAGCACTCTGTTCCTTCCTGTGCCAACCCTCTGTGACCTCCTGTGCCAACCCTCTGTGCCTCCTGTGCCAGCCCTCTGTGCCCTCCTATGCCAGCCCTATGTGCCCTCCTGTGCCTTATGTACCCTCCTGTGTCAGCCCTCTGTGCCCTCCTATGCCAGCCCTCTGTGCCCTCCTGTGCCTTCTGTACCCTCCTGTGCCAGCCCTCTGTACCCTCATGTGCCAGCCCTCTGTATCTTCCTGTGCCAACCCTCTGTGCCTCCTGTGCCTTCTGTACCCTACTGTGCCAGCCCTCTGTACCCTCGTATGCCAGCCCTCTGTGCCCTCCTGTGCCCTCTGTACCCTCCTGTGTCAGCCCTCTGTACCCTCCTATGCCAGCCCATTGTGCCCTCCTGTGCCCTCTGTACCCTCCTGTGCCAGCCCTCTGTATCTTCCTGTGCAAACCCTCTGTGCCTCCTGTGCCAGCCCTCCTGCTCTCCTGTGCCAGCCCTCTGTGCCCTACTGTGCCAGCCCTCTGTTCCTTCCTGTGCCAGCCCTATGTGCCCTCCTGTGCCTTCTGTACCCTCCTGTGCCAGCCCTCTGTACACTCCTATGCCAGCCCTCTGTGCTCTCCTGTGCCCTCTGTGTCCTCCTGTGTCACCCCTCTGTACCTTCCTGTGTCATCCATCCTGTTCCTGTGCCAGTCCTCCTCTCCTTTATCCAGTCCATTTAAAGCCACAGAATAGATGTTCAAAAGAACATCTTTTCTTGTTAAGTTCCATCAGCATGACATATTGAATGAATGCATTTTGCCATTAAAACATTTCTTGACTTCCAGTCCCATCAGTCTTTCAGAACTCAAAATATAATGGTAATGTAAGCAATGGTTATGGAACAAATATGTATATTGTAGTTGTGTAAATGTAGCTTAATCAATTGCCATAACAATATCATGATTACTATACATTCACCTGTGTTATGTTGTGTATATTGTACATAACAAACATATACAATTTCAACTGATCAGCTTGCAAGAAGCACACCCAGCATCTCAGTAATTATTTATGCTCGCATTTTAACAAAGATTAATCTATGTGACACACCCTACCTGCTTCACCCTCCATGCCTTCTTGGTGCCCCCTAATGCCTGCCATCCCTAATGCCTGCTTTCATACCCCTCCCTACTGCCTGTTTTCACCCCCTCCCAACTTTCACCCTTGTCCTACTGCCTGCTTTCACCAACCCTACTGCCTGCTTTCATCCCCCTCCCTACTGCCTGCATTCATCCCCCTCCCTACTGCCTGCTTTCACCCCTCCCTACTGCCTGCTTTCACCCCCTACTGCCTGCTTTCATCCCCCTCCCTACTGCCTGCTTTCACCCCCTCCCTACTGCCTGCTTTCACCCCCCTCCCTACTGCCTGCTTTCACCCCCCTCCCTACTGCCTGCTTTCATCCCCCTCCCTACTGCCTGCTTTCACCCCCTCCCTACTGCCTGCTTTCACCCCCCCCTTCCTACTGCCTGCTTTCACCCCCTCCCTACTGCCTGCTTTCACCCCTCCCTACTGCCTGCTTTCACCCCCTACTGCCTGCTTTCATCCCCCTCCCTACTGCCTGCTTTCACCCCCTCCCTACTGCCTGCTTTCACCCCCCTCCCTACTGCCTGCTTTCACCCCCCTCCCTACTGCCTGCTTTCATCCCCCTCCCTACTGCCTGCTTTCACCCCCTCCCTACTGCCTGCTTTCACCCCCCCCTTCCTACTGCCTGCTTTCACCCCCTCCCTACTGCCTCTTTCACCCCCTCCCTACTGCATGTTTTCACCCCTTCCCTACTGCCTGCTTTCACTCCCTCCCCTAACGTACCCTTACGATATACACTTTTTTCTGTCAGGATCAAAATTTAATTTTATTCATATTAAAAATGGCAATGTGAAATATGGCTCTGACATTACGTTGCCTGTTCTCCCGAAGAACATTATTGATCAACTACAAGTTCAAAGACTACACACTTGGCAATCGTTTTTGCTGGCCATTCTTTTCACTTTGATTGCAACTGTATGGAGGCCAGCAGCCATCTTTGGCCAGAGACAGTTTTATCATAGGATTGCAAACATTGCAATCAAGGCACGCAAAGGCTCTACCCATCAGAATCAATTATAAAGCACAAAAAATAGAATACGCCACTGGCAATCACTTTGGTGGTGTTTAAAACAAAATGAGCTAAAGGAGCAAGCTTTAGAGAACTTGGTAAGAATGATACATCATTTGTCACTTCTCAATGCTTTTAAACAAAACATGCTGAAAATTGTATCCAAAAAAAAGTACTCAACAGATATTGACATTAATAAATCATGGTTTCTATCTTAAAGTCAATAAATACCTCTATAAAAACCTTTTTCTAATAATTCTGATTTTGGTGCACATTATCAATGTGGTCAGTCATGGTCTGGACCAAATCTGCTAAGCAGACTACTCTCCTCTTCATTCAACAATCAAATTGGTTCATTTGTGCAGAGAAAACAACTTCATAACCAAATTTGTTCATATACAAAGATAATAACTTTACAGAAACTTTTTGATCATTTACGATGTGCCCTGTTGTCTAGACTGTTGATCACAGCTTGTAAAGGTTTCATATCTTAATAATCAATAAATTTACGGTTCTTTTTTCATGTGTTGATTGTTATATCCCTTTATCCTTGTCACTTCCAATAATTGTGTAGATATTGATTATCAGACTAGCTCATAAGATTTGAAAAAGTATCCAGAACTTGAAAAAGGACTATGTGTTTTGGCAAACTATTTATTTCTGGAACAAACTCTTTTTATTTTGATATATAGAAAAGAAAATGTGGGAGTATCCTAGAGCATCCCTATGCTGGATGTCTGAGACTCAGTGCAATCAATGTTCATTGTTTACTGAGTCATTGTTTGGATTACAAGCTGATGAGGTGAGACAATGACATAAAGTGTGACATCCCATGTCTACACTTGAACAACTGCACTTCATTTGACATGTACTTCAAGGAGGGGGAACATAATGCGTGTCATTGAGGGAGAGCATTGTGTGTATCAGGCTGGGAGAGCATTATGGGTATCAGGGAGGGAGAGCATTATGGGTACCAGGGAGGGGGAGAGCATTATGGGTATCAGGGAGGGGGGAGAGCATTATGGGTACCAGGGAGGGAGAGCATTATGGGTACCAGGGAGGGGGAGAGCATTATGGGTATCAGGGAGGGGAGAGCATTATGGGTACCAGGGAGGGAGAGCATTATGGGTACCAGGGAGGGGGAGAGCATTATGGGTATCAGGGAGGGGGGAGAGCATTATGGGTACCAGGGAGGGGAGAGCATTATGGGTACCAGGGAGGGAGAGCATTATGGGTATCAGGGAGGGGGAGAGCATTATGGGTATCAGGGAGGGGGAGAGCATTATGGGTACCAGGGAGGGGGAGAGTATTATGGGTATCAGGGAGGGAGAGCATTATGGGTATCAGAGAGGTGGAGAGCATTATGGGTACCAGGGAGGGTGAGCATTATGGGTATCTTGGAGGGAGAGCATTATGGGTACCAGGGAGGGGGAGAGCATTATGGGTACCAGGGAGGGGGAGAGCATTATGGGTATCAGGGAGGGAGAGCATTATGGGTACCAGGGAGGGAGAGAGCATTATGGGTATCAGAGAGGGGGAGAGTATTATGGGTATCAGGGAGGGGGAGAGCATTATGGGTACCAGGGAGGGGGAGAGCATTATGGGTATCAGGGAGGGGGAGAGCATTATGGGTACCAGGGAGGGGGAGAGCATTATGGGTACCAGGGAGGGGGAGAGCATTATGGGTACCAGGGAGGGGGAGAGCATTATGGGTATCAGGGAGGGGGAGAGCATTATGGGTACCAGGGAGGGGGAGAGCATTATGGGTACCAGGGAGGGGGAGAGCATTATGGGTACCAGGGAGGGGGAGAGCATTATGGGTACCAGGGAGGGGGAGAGCATTATGGGTACCAGGGAGGGGGAGAGCATTATGGGTACCAGGGAGGGGGAGAGCATTATGGGTACCAGGGAGGGGGAGAGCATTATGGGTATCAGGGAGGGGGAGAGCATTATGGGTATCAGGGAGGGGGAGAGCATTATGGGTACCAGGGAGGGAGAGAGCATTATGGGTATCAGAGAGGGGGAGAGTATTATGGGTATCAGGGAGGGGGAGAGCATTATGGGTATCAGGGAGGGGGAGAGCATTATGGGTATCAGGGAGGGGGAGAGCATTATGGGTACCAGGGAGGGGGAGAGCATTATGGGTACCAGGGAGGGGGAGATCATTATGGGTATCAGGGAGGGAGAGCATTATGGGTACCAGGGAGGGGGAGAGTATTATGGGTATCAGGGAGGGGGAGATCATTATGGGTATCAGGGAGGGAGAGCATTATGGGTACCAGGGAGGGGGAGATCATTATGGGTATCAGGGAGGGGGAGAGTATTATGGGTACCAGGGAGGGAGAGCATTATGGGTATCAGAGAGGGGGAGAGTATTATGGGTATCAGGGAGGGAGAGCATTATGGGTACCAGGGAGGGGGAGAGTATTATGGGTATCAGGGAGGGGGAGAGCATTATGGGTATCAGGGGAGGGAGAGCATTATGGGTACCAGGGAGGGGGAGAGTATTATGGGTATCAGGGAGGGGGAGAGCATTATGGGTATCAGAGAGGCGGAGAGCATTATGGGTACCAGGGAGGGAGAGCATTATGGGTTTCTTGGAGGGGGAGAGCATTATGGGTTTCTTGGAGGGGGAGAGCATTATGGGTTTCTTGGAGGGGGAGAGCATTATGGGTACCAGTGAGGGAGAGCATTATGGGTATCAGAGAGGGGGAGAGCATTATGGGTATCAGGGAGGGGGAGAGCATTATGGGTATCTTGGAGGGGGAGAGCATTATGGGTATCAGGGAGTGGGAGAGCATTGTGGGTATCAGGGTAGGAGCATCACTGATATAAGGGAAGTAGCAGTGCACATTATCTGTTAGTATCAGGAATGGAACGTGGCACCATCTCCCTTCTAAACATCACTTCCTCTTCATCTCATCCAATTTTTAATACAAGCCGGAGGTCATGTGACCCGCACTGACCAGAGAAGACCCTTGGCCGTGGGGTGGACTAGTGAATCAATGTGCCTACGTCTTTGTTTGCACAATCAGTAGAGAGGCGTGTTCCTGGGCGCAGGGCAGCTGCTCACTACACCATCATCTGTTCTGATCACTGCAAAATTGATTCCTTAATTACCTGCCCCTCCCAGTACTGCTCGTCTGGTAACACCCATGTAAATATAACTGACTGTGTAAAGGAGGCAATCAACAAAAACAGCTTTAAACCGAGTAACAATATTTCTTATTCCTAAAAAAGGATAAAACCTAAATATGTCCTTGTCATAAGTTGTGTCTTCTATGATATCTTATTCAGCCCTCGCGCCGATAACCTCAAGGCATTTTATATCTACATAAAGACAAGGTGTAGGCATGACATAATGTCTCATTTTAAATAGTGTCATATTTTGTGGGTGGAATATCTTCATTGTGTGCGATTTGAGGTGGCACAACTTTTGCTAACACAACGATCAGAAACTAACATCGTCTCCATCTCCAGTGGGACATAATCAGAAGTGATTCCTTGAGTAAATTATATCATCTGAAAGGAGTAAATCAAAGTATGCGTACACTACCTGGTGTCATAGGTGACAATGGTTCCTGGCAGACGCGATGACTGCATCACCACTAACTTACCAACAACCACCGTATAAAACATCTCAACTCACCTGAAATAGAGCAAATATCTACTGTAGTAAACAGGTCACTTACACAGAATATTCCAATAATATCATTAAAACATGTTGAATCTAGAATGTATCACATCAGACCCACTGGTAGAAATGCCAAGGCCCTGTACCATCCAGACCACAAAAACTCACTGTCTCCCATTATTTTGTCTTTTATAATGGAACTTATCACCAAGGTCACAAAGCTGAAACTTATCTGATAAGAATTGACCTTGAATTAATTTCTGCATTTTATCTGGACACTTTGATATTGAGTTTTTTGTTGAGATGAATAAAATGGCATTGATTAGAAGATAGACAGGTTTGAAACAATAAAGTGGATCGATATGGAATGACGATATGATTTGTGATGACCACTCCAGATGACTAAATAGCATATTTAACAAAAAATACTTATGTAAAAAAAATATTATATCATATTTGCATTGTGAGGATAATATGACATTTTTCAGGGGGGGTTAGGGTAAATTAAAGGATAATTTTATAAAAATATTATTATATTCTGTTGGAATTCATATATAAATATATTTTTTCACAGCCTGTAGGAATTGAACCCAAGACCTCTCACACTGCCCAAAGGCCCATTGCCGATCTCCATGGCATGCTGTTTCTTTCTCTGCATAACTCCTCTATATTTAATCATAATAGCTGGAGATTGGCAGGGGGCCTATAGATGGAGCGGGCCAGTTTAAACACAAAAATTGATGATATATACATATCGTGAAAGGCCAGAGACCAATGCTCGTAGTATCCACTGGACAGCATAGTTTAGCTCTGGACAAAACAGAAAATCATAAACAAATATTCTAGGAACTATCCTGTTTTGAGTATCTGAAATTTTAAAAAATCTACTCAAACCCTGTGTACATATTGTCATTCCTATTCTTGATAATATTTTGAGGTAGTTGGCCCAGGAATAATCACTTCAGCAACATTTACAGCAAATATAATAGACCAATCTGTCAGGGTGATCAAATATAATAGACCAATCTGTCAGAGTGATCAAATACAATAGACCAATCTGTCAGAGTGATCAAATACAATAGACCAATCTGTCAGAGTGACCAAATATAATAGACCAATCTGTCAGGGTGATCAAATATAATAGACCAATCTGTCAGAGTGACCAAATATAATAGACCAATCTGTCAGGGTGATCAAATATAATAGACCAATCTGTCAGAGTGATCAAATATAATAGACCAATCTGTCAGAGTGATCAAATACAATAGACCAATCTGTCAGAGTGATCAAATACAATAGACCAATCTGTCAGAGTGACCAAATATAATAGACCAATCTGTCAGGGTGATCAAATACAATAGACCAATCTGTCAGAGTGATCAAATACAATAGACCAATCTTTCAGAGTGACCAAATATAATAGACCAATCTGTCAGAGTGATCAAATACAATAGACCAATCTTTCAGAGTGACCAAATATAATAGACCAATCTGTCAGAGTGATCAAATACAATAAACCAATCTGTCAGGGTGGTCAGGCCCTATTTGCAACTTTTTGAACAATATGAATGAGATACTGTTCTCCTGTGAACCAGAAATTAAGTTTAACCCAAAATATGAGTCCCTTTTGAATATCTCTGAGTAATTCCTTTTGTACATGAGACAAACAAGTGATAAGCATCATAGATTATACATATATGTCCTGACATCACCTTGCTGCAGATAACTGTGAGCTGGCTAATCTTATCCACACAAAGAGGACAGAGGCAAACATCTATTTGACGACGCATAAACATTACTCCATAGGGTATTTTACACTTTCCATGACTTCATTTATTGGCCTATAGGCGAAATTTAATGGCCAATGCCAAAAAGAATGTTATAATTGCCCAGTCGAATGTTGTAATCACTAGCTCAAATTGAGGCTCCAAAAAGCTTTCATGGCAACTGGGCCATTGCTAATATCATTTCCCTGTGTTTGACTTCACATCAAAATGAAGAAGATGCTACAATTCAATTCTGTACAAAAAACGCATCATGTTGATCTGGTGTTTTTTCATGTTTGAAAAAAATTACTAAAATACAGCACACAGAGCCAGTTGGCTGGAAGCAAATACATTTGAAAATGAACTAAGTTCAGCAACCAGGTGGCACCACTGCACACACCATTAAGTCTATTCTGACATGTGGTGCAGGCCCATAAATGTTCATTTAAATTTGTTCCATTAGCAAATTGTACAGATAATAATTTTGACCTATCAAAATGCATGCTACATACTGAATTTGACCCCATATTGTTATATTGGTTGTCACTGGCTAATATGTCATGTTATTCAACATTGCAGCCGCTTTGATAACTCAGTGATAGCTATTAGATTTTTTAAAAATTATCATAGATTTGAAATATCATAGATTCTATTTTAATCAAAACTATCCTTTTCTAATCAGACCTAATAAATTCTAATATAATCCAATGTAATCTAATCTATTCCATTCTCAACCACTTAATGTCTATCTTGTTCTCACAAGTTCAAAACTATTTCAAATATTTCTGAAAGTGTTTTGTTGTTGAGATTTCAGCAGAATTGATAGAAATATATGATTTTCTGCTTGTATCATTTTACAATAAGATAGACTTTGAGAATCAAATATAACTTCATTAATATTTATTATGAATAGAAAATATAATTGGGAACAGAAATGGGGATGATGTAATTAATTACTTAAATATTCCTTTTATCACCATGCAAACTATCAGGATCCCTTTTTCTTTGGTTACCATAGTAACAGGGAATATTTCAAGGAACTGTATCTGGGAATAGGTATCCCTGCTTAAATAACCATTGTGGTTTCCAAGGTTACCACTCTATAAGATTACATGACCCCAGGTCCTTGTGTTAACTGTCATTAATGTACTGCAGTCAACTTGCCAACAGGATGCAGCAGGCATTCCCATCATGCTCATAATATTAAACCTCTCAACATCCCTGCAAACATTCACTCTGCCTTAATTTCAATTTGTCAAAGTAAAACAAATAATATCAAGTAATTGTGCAATAATGCAAAGACATTATCACCTTCCCAATCTAAATGTCAATAGAATAATTTCCAGAAATGCAAGGCCAAAGAAATAAATTATACTTTTTTTAAAATGTTTTTCTTTTCTTTTCATCTATTTATATATGCCTGTTTAGTTCTCACAATAGACTGTAGAAAAAAGGTGGAAAACACAAAATAAGGGAGATGGGGTTTGTTAGAGAGGGTTGAACCTTCAAGATTGAAATCAATATTTATAAATCAGCAATATCAAGGATAATATGTGAAAAAATATAGTCTCATGGTTAAACAGGTAATAACTATAGCCCATGTGTGAACAATATTATGACTTGCTCTCTTAGTCCAGTCAATATATGACAAAAAATGGCCAAACCCGGAACAAATTAGAACAGAAATGAAACTGATAGAAAATGTCTGAGAAAAGTCAAGAGAATAACATAGTAAAAGTCTACCAAAATCCAAGTAGTGGAACAATGCGTAATTTGCATAGATCCAAAATGGCCGACACATGGCAGGGCAAATCTTAAAAATTATATAGCCTGGCTCCTATTTGACATATTTGAGTAATCTTAGAGTCTATTTTAATTTTTTTGGACATGACAAATCCATTGGGAAACTTTTCAAATTGCTAATACCCATATTTGGTACTCTTCCTCTAAGAAATGACCAATAAAAGTAGAGAAAGAAGTCGAAAATTAGCACTTTGCTTGTATTTTGATTATATCTGTCTATTTTACATCTTTTCTGGGATATCTTCGACAACATATATTATTCTACAACAACAAGTTATCAAAAAGGATAGAGAACAATAATTTTCAAATAGAATTTTTAAAAAATGTGTTAATGACCTATTGCAAGTTATATGTGACTATTAGTGGTGATCATTCACACACAGGGAGGCAATCCCCTGCTATCTTCAAAAAGTGGGGAGGGATCTTAAACCTGCTGCCTGACATAGACACTCAGGTTCATGAGACCTCGGTTTTTAGTCTCATCCAAAAATCACCTTCCATCACTAAAGAATGTGAAAGGACCATATTTAAAATTTCTATGGTATGACACCTTGATCTCAGTCCCACATAGTGGGTTGGAAAGTACCATTTATTGTCTTTGGTATAACATTTATTTCTTTGCTGTAATTTGCTTTGTTATTTTTTTTCTTTTGTTTTTCTTCTGTTCTTTGCCTCATAATTAGATTAACTAATTTCCTAGGATTGTACTAGCAGCTTTGAATGCTTCAAAAGCTGAATTTACTACCAACACCAAATAGTACCATAAAATATGTGTGATAATTACTTCCAGATTGTATACATTACAATACTAAACCTAGCTTTACAATAAATATTAGTTTTCATCATCATCCATTCTCCTCTGCATTGTCTGCATGCAGTTGAACAGTCTAGCCCATGTTTTCTGCAACTGCATTGTCAAATATACTGAACAAATTGTCCATCAGAAAAACCTGGAATGTTTACACCATCACCAACTGCTGCACTATATTTATATTTTGTACCTGCATGAAAGCCCCAAGTTTATGCAGAGTATGATTAAAGCATTCACGAAATGAGGTTTTCAAGCACCTTTTCCTTACAGTGTAATTTAAATGTTTATACCCCAAACTTAGCAATCAAATGTCATTACCCATCTAATTTCACCAACATCAAGGTCTGTGCCATCTGAAAGGAGAGGGTCTTCTACTAAAATCCAAATCATCCATTGGACACTTTGTCAACAAATTTTGTTTAGCTGACCACTGATCTAGTGCAAACACCTGCATAGTAAAGTTTTCTAACAATGGGGCACCTTCATATTGGGGCAATGGAGTGATTTGGCTCACAGAGGCCTGTTTTTCCATTATTGTTTGCACATTGGCACAGGCCTAAAACCTGATGGTGCAGTTGGATACCAAGACCTAGCTGCAATGGAGCCACTACTACACTTGGATGAGCTGCTTAAACCAAAGCTTGGCCAACTGATGCTACTTTAACTTTTGCATCAGCTCCTTTAATGATATTCTGAAGCAAGTGGAAGCTCATGTGGCAATGTCTTAATGTCTTGGGGGCCCCCATTTTTTCTCTAACTTAGGTTACCACATAGAAAGTTCAAAGCTGATGGCAAGAAGGTTTAGTGCATCGCAAAAACTGATGACTTGAAAGTATCTGGTAGTAGTCTGAAGACAAACTCCATCTTTGCCAGAGAACCTATTGAAATTCTTCATTGGTCTGCTTGATGACCACTCAGATAAAAGAAACAATAACTATTGGTTCTCCTGGCATAAGTGTTCTTTGTCCAACCAGAGGGACAGTAAAGGCAGATGCTATGAACAATGTCATTGTGAATTCTTTAGACTATGTTAGAGATTATAAAATGTGCAGTAAAATTAGAGGTGTATTAGATGTGTACATGAGATGTTTTGACTTTATCATTGTTATAGTCTTATTAAAATCCGTCAAAGTCCACATAGTTCTTGAAAAGAATACTCCAACATTAAATTCCTTAATTAATTTTATGATTCCTAATGGTGCATAGTCTATAAAGTGAAATTCTTGTAATGCCAGCAACAAATGCTACCAGTGAACAATCATTCAGTGCTTTTAGAAATGTGAAAACATACCTTTGGGCCAGCATGACACAGAAGAGACTAAATGGTCTAATGACAATTCACGTTCATAAAGATTACACAGATGATGTAAACCTAATTCATGTTGCCAATTATTTTGTATCTGTTGTATCATGAACATATGAACATATCTGTATTTGGCACTTTTATGGAATCTGACATGTAATCTGTGATTCGATCCTTGATAATTAAGTGCACAAAGTAACTCATATCTGAACTGATATTTCAAATTATTTATGTGTGAATAGGAACTTTGTGTTATACTGTATAATGTATTATCCCTAATAGCTGCCCTCTACCTAATTACCAGCCCCCTCATGTCTGAAGCCTGTCTGCAGACCAGGCCCTAGTGGCTAGGTAGTGGAGCTGGGTAGTCACCTAATGTACTGAATATAAAATGTATTTCATAGCAGAATGATACAGTTACTATAATTGTATGAAATACATTACAAGAAACACTACGTAAGCTATTTCCTTATCATGGCCTTAAAATAACACCAACAGCAAGGGCATAATATTATTTCAGTGTGCAGGGAACCTTTAATCATACGAAAAAACCTGAATGTAAGCCTGAAATAGGGTGAAACGTCCAATGAGAGGCAGCCATTTTGAATTTATGCAAATTAGGTGGTGTTCCACTAAGTTGATTTTGGTAGACTTTTTTATGTTCATCTGGGTAACATTCTGAGACAAATAACACCAAGATGGTTTCTGTTCTAATTTGTTCTGGGTCATTTCATATTTTGACTGGACTATCTGAACACATCAATGGCTTTTGCAAGTGAGATTATTATTATTATGATTTTGGCATGCCTATTTTATCATTATTCAACTTCCCATTGATTTAATATATTGAACAGTTGGAGCAAATTATCTGAGATCACACTTAAATATGACCAAATGAGGTTATATATGAAAAGGAACATTATTTGGTCATGTTTATGTGTGACTTTTGACCCCAAATGCCAAATAATTATAGAAAAACTTCACATGCAAGATAAGATCTAAAACTTGTTTCCTGAACATGTCTAGTCAAAACATTCCCTTACCTATCTGACATTTTTATGTGTTGAATGAATTTTGCAAGTCTCTGGCATCAATTTGAAACAATTTACAATAATAATACAGTACTGATAAAAATAACTAATATTAAAAATTATAAAAGTTAAAAAATAAACCTGTAATTAAGTGTTAAGAAATATATTTGGATTACACACAGGGTTGGAAAAGTTTCATGCCTGGGAGGTTTTTGGCCAG
Organism: Amphiduros pacificus; assembly: GCA_949316495.1. Classification (NCBI taxonomy): domain Eukaryota; kingdom Metazoa; phylum Annelida; class Polychaeta; order Phyllodocida; family Hesionidae; genus Amphiduros; species Amphiduros pacificus. Next base: position 45,359,287 of record OX439006.1, on the reverse strand, counting down.
AATAAAAAAATTAACCAGTAATCAGAGACTGCCCACCCTGTGTTGGGGCACAAAAAGACATTGTCTGCCATATTGGAAGTTTGTGACACTCTCTTCAATGTTTTGCATTGTATTATATGCCTTAATGATATCATGTAGAAAAATTATCTGACAGAAAGAAGGAAAAGCATGCACATGGTCTGCCATATTGGAAACCCATAAATGTACATTTTATCAAATGACTGGACAATAATTGATTAAGGTGAAAAGAAGAATTAATGGCCAGAAAAAGGCTTTGTTTCATATGGAAAGGTAAGATTTGATGCAGATAAAGTGCACAAGACAAGGTCAGCATGAGCAAGAGAATAAAAGTGCTGGAATTTGGAATGGCTATTATGCAAATTAGCAGGCCAAATAGAATAGAGGTGTGAATGACTTTTATTTTTTATAGAAAGATGCATTATGGTGAAAACTAAATGTTAAAATTGCTGACATCCCATCTGGAAAATTTTCATTAGATAGTTTTTAAAAAAGTATCTCTTCCAACTCATTTTTCACAAAGAAATGGAAAAGAAACAAGTTTTTCTCAATCCTGGCCTAACAATAATGATCTCATGTAATGTACAATACACTCTTAGTTTTGCATATAAATGTGTCCGGGAGAGATGCATAGTCATGACATATAACAATGTTTGTATCCAAATGGTTCCAAATGTTTTGTTTTATAAAAACTATTTTGTAGATTGCATCTGTGTACTTTACAGCACAAATATTTATTTTAGCTCTGACTTACAAAATGTGTATAAATTAGAGCTAAACAGGGTCATTGCCAACTGATAAACAGCTTAAAACTGATCAGATATTACAAAATAAAATTGGCATAAAATGGGATGAAATCAACACTACAACAATATAAACATCTTCCAAATTGGAGAAATCTCTATAAGCTCAATACAAAACAGTGTGCCCAGATTTCACCTACAGGCAGAGCATTAAGAGACAAAATCTTTTTTGGTGGGCTTATATTATGTAAATGATGTAAAATATAGTACTTGGGATGAGGAGTTGTTTTATCAGCTGGAATTTTCATATCTAAAAACACAGCTGTTGACACATACCTTTTTTTAATATTATATTCCTGGCAGCAGGTGGCTGACATTATATTGGTTTTTTTAAAATATATTCTCTATATGCTCAATGAAATAATCCATCTAGTCTGTATATTATTGATGATAAAAATGCACATGAGAAGATAAATGGGAATAGAGTTGTAGTCTCTTTACAACAACAGTTGGAGCTAAACATCTTTATTGTCACATAGGACTTGACCAATAAAGTTGCATAAGTAGATCCTGTGATCAAATTATACCAAACATGAGTATGCATGACCAAATTATGCTGCATGACTAAATTATGCCACACATAGGGTATGCATGACCAAACTATGCTACACATACGGTATGCATGACCAAATTATGCCACACATAGGGTATGCATGACCAAATTATGCCACACATAGGGTATGTATGACCAAATTATGCTACACATAGCTTATGCATGACCAAATTGCATCACACATAGGGTATGCATGACCAAATTATGCCACACATAGGGTATGCATGACCAACTTATGCCACACATGGGGTATGCATGACCAAATTATGCCACACATGGGGTATACATGACCAAATTATGCCACACATAGGGTATGCATGACCAAATTGTGCCACACATTGGGTGTGCATGAACAAATTATGTCACACACAGGGTATGCATGACTAAGCATTGCCACACAACAGATGTTTCTCACCATACCATGTTACACAATGGTCATGCCTGACATTACATAACAATGCTTATGCCAAACCACTCAGACGTTTGTCTCCAGTTGCCAAAAGGGTGCATTCTCTCATTCGTCATTTCCTGTGTGCTGTAATTCGTTTTTTTCTGTGGTTAATATACTCTAGCAACTGATGCCACTGTGGAGCGTTTGTTGTGTGCATGTAATGGATTCTTATATGCACATGTGCACATGTATAAATACATTTCTATAACATGTAAACAAAGAAAAATATGTGCATGAAGAAAAAAGTTCAAGATGGCAACATGGTCTTCACCCATCAATGCGTGAAATTATCAATTCATATTGCTTGGAAATGTTTTCCAATCGATAGAGCATGGAATTCTGAGTAGATTTTGTTCGAATTTGGTGTAAATCAGACACTTAGAACAGAAATGAAAAGCAAAAGTCTGATCGATGATTTGCGTTAAGGCCTGAGCGATATTAGTGTACCTGAAAAGACTGAAAAGACACAGCTTTGCATACGCTTGTGCTAAAATATTCATTCATATACCAAATTAAATGTTTTTAAAAGATAATTTTTAACCCCCTGCACACCAGTTTGCATGATTGTCTCATTTTGTGTTTATTTTAATTTTTGTTTTGTTTGTTGTAAATTTTGTTTTGTTTGTTGTAAATTTTGTTTTGTTTATTGTAATTTTTGTTTTGTTTATTGTAATTTTTGTTTTGTTTATTTGTTTCTTTTTTTCCCATCCGTGTTACATGTGGAGCACCAGTTTTTCTTGTTAACTCTTGCGTGACTCATCTAATAAAAATACCAGCAACGGATAACTGGTTAGAGTTCAGTTGAGTATACATGTTAGAGATTGCTTTATGCCAAGAAAAAAACAATTTTGAGGAATCCTCATCACATGACACTATAAAAAGGATACAGTCAGATGATTTTTACAAATTTTGATGAAAAGTCCAGGAAGAGGTTAGTTATCTCAGAAATAGAAGATTTGAAGTCTGTCATTCTTCAAAATGTAATTTTCATACTCAAACAGATTTATATCTAAACTATTATGTGTCATAATATAATTCATTTTAACTATTAAAGTGATATCCGAAATTTGTTCATCTTTTATGATACAAATAAAATAGGTTGGAACATTGTTGGACTTGTCACTTGTAAAAAGATACAGTTTGTAAACAGGATTCAAATTTTTTTTCTTGACCTAATTTTCAATGATTCCATAAGGATCACTCAACATGTACATCTCCAAGTTTACTCGACAATTGACAGGCCTTGACATTCGCACTGGCCCAGTGGCCCCTGGCCACCAGATGCTCTGTTTGGGCCAGTGAATGCTCTGTTGTAGTGGCCCAGTTGGGCAACCATAATTTTGTTCTTTTAGTGGCCCAAACTATCTTGATTTTATTCTAATCCTTGACAGATATTTGTCTCATATCACGATCAATGGACTTGTAAATTTTGATTTGGACAAGTAACCCCCACTCAGACACTAGTCACTATTACAGCCCTATGTAAAATGGTCTTTATTGTATCACACATCCAACTTTTTTTCTTTATGTCAAGGCCTGAATTGGATTCTTGCCGAGAGAATATATACAGCTAAGGCAGGGTTGCCATAAATCAGATTCTAAAATTTTCTGACTTTTTACTGACTTTTCCCTGACCAAATTTTATATCTCACTGACCAATTTGAGTCTTGATTATCACATTCTTTCATTATTGTTATATATCTGTTATCAATTTTATTATTGTTATATATCTTTTAACAATTTAAAACCCACAGGAAATGACTACACCTTCGCCATGATCATACCAATCACAGAGTAACATGGATAGTCCTCTTTTGTCAAAAAGGAACCACCCATGTTACCAAAAAAAATGATAGTACTGTATCGCACTAAGCAGAAGTTGACAGTTGATTTACTGAGAGATAAAACCTGTCCCCATGAAAGGTACAGATACCTTATGTAAGAAACACAATATCAATATTCACAAAAAAAAAAAAAAAAACACCCTTTCATCTCATTGTGCAATGATGGATGTATCCTTCGGGTTTCTATCCTTCTGTGGGACAGATATCAGAATTCAGATTATGAATTTGTGAATGTTTTTGACCCCTCCCCCTTGTGACTGTTGTTTACAGACCTGTCAGACCTGCCAAATCCAAGCCGCTCCTTGAAAGATCTCCGGTGTTCCGAAGACATGTTTATCCATCCCCCAGAAACACTGGTGTCTAATCTAGGGATCGTGTCATGGGCTCTTTTTGGGAAGTGCAAAGCAAAGCAAGTCTCTGATACTGATGAAAATGTCCTCACTTCCGCTGATCACAAATCAACTTCCGTCATCCCATCATGTCAGGGAACGTCCTGTTTGTTTATTGCAAATCGCGTCACTTTCGGGCATGCAAACTAGATTTGCAAACTTAATAACCTCTATGAAATCTTCTCGAAATCTTAAAGCAAGTGTCGCTCCTTGTAAGACTTTAAATTCGATGAATAGTGTGCGCTTTCCTCGCCAATTTCATCGATTTTGAAAATGAGGCAAACTCCGCCGTGACATCATTTTAGCACGAGTGTCTCGAGAAATGGCACGCCCATCGAAAACTTTTTTTCTGTCTCAAATTTCGCGCGCTTTTTCCACCTTTTAATCGAGAAGGACACGGCCTTTGATATAATATTTCTTCAGAATAGATTTTATTAGAACAGGTTAGAATAGATCAGAATGAATTGAATAAATTTTAATATTTGAGAAAAGAATAGAATATATTTGAATAGATATGGTAAAAATAGATTAGAATTTATTAGATTAGAATAGAGTAGATAATAAAATGATAGATCTACATGTATAAGATTTCGATAAGAGTAGATATGTATAGATTAAAATAGATTTTATTAGAACCCAGGTAACACACAACGTAGAAACAACATTGTGAGCGCGTAGAAATAAGGTTTAGTTGTCTTTTTACGTTTTTCAACGTAGAAGGATAACGTTGTGGTCTGACCTTATAACAACGTTGTTGTTCTACATACTGACAACGTTGTCAGCATGTTGTCTTGCAACGTCTTTTTGATAACGTGCTTAGAACGTGGTGAGCACGTAGAAGAAAACTGGTGGTGTTTAAATTTGCCAATAGGTGGCTGCAGTACTATACAGAAAATGGCAACCTGTAATAGCTTAGTTGTTAGGTAATTCAAAGTTATAGTGAATTCAATGGATGAGACGTAATTTTCTGAATGAATAAAATATAAAAAAAAAAAAAAAAAATGATTATGTCTTTTGTTGTGATAGAAGTTTATTGCTATTATCTACTGCAAAATAAATCCATTTAATTTCAGACAATGTAAAAAAATCAGCAAAACATGCCAGTTGATGTACTGGAAGAGGTTGCTGATGGGACAATTCCAACTGGGTAACTAAATATGGCCAAAGACAGCAGAATTTTCTTTTAGCTGGATGTACATGTGCCACGTGCTTGCAACATGCTGAGCATATGCGTACATCATTTTGTCACAACATGTTCAAAACATAATGTCAGTTTACAACGTCCTCACAACGTTCTTAGCACGTGCTGAGGATGTGCTCACATAGCAGAAAAAAGGTGCTGAGAACATGCTCACAACGTTGTACAACAACATGCTTACAACGTTATCTGGTGTTCATAGATCTACGTACATAGTACAGGATCAAGTTAAGATCACATCTTTACATACATATATAAAAAAGCATGAACGTGATCAGAGAGGCAGGGTGATGAGATTTGAAAATAAAAAAAGTTGCAGTGTGAGGTATTGACTGCAACAAAATTCGCCACTGACAAGAGCGTGCGATCTCGTTGTTCTGTCACTATGTTGCCTGCCATCTGGTGGAATTGACGCTGAACTAATCTCAACTTCACTTTTGTTTTGCAAGTTTATGTGATGGGTTGCGCTTTTGGCATATTATGAATGGTACAATGCTCACTTATTTGTTGTCATAATTACATTAGATATGAAATATTACCTCCAATATGCCTATATTTCTGTTTTAGAGCTTTGTTTTCAACCGTCGGGAATTTGACCTAATTTAGTGACCTAATTATTGAGCCAGTGGAGGTCCCAGAAGGTTTTGCACAAAGGGGCCTTCACAGATAAATCTCAAAACGTAGTTACAACAGTGAGAGATAGCTGCATAAGTGTGAGACAGCTGCACCTGTGTGAGACAGCTGCATAGGTGAGAGACAGCTGCATGGGTGAGGGACAGCTGCACACGTGAGAGATAATTACAGCTGCATAAGTGAGAGATAGCTGCACAAGGGATAGACAGTTGCATATGTGAGAGATAGTTACAACAGTGAGAAACAGTTACAACATAGAGATAGCTGCACATGTGAGATACAGCTACATAAGTGAGAGATAGCTGTACAAGTGAGAGGCAGCTATATAAGTGAGACAGCTGCATAGGTGATAGTGAGAGTAACAGACAGCTGCAGAGAGATAGCTGTACAATTGAGAGGCAGCTACATAAGTGAGCTACAAAACTGCATGAAAAAATATTAAATACTAGTGATTTTATAAGCATTTAAAGATTGTGACCTCAAGGTTATGGCCGTTATAATGTAAAGTCTATGGGAAAGAATATTCCAACTCATTCAAGTCAGTATAACTGGCAATGAACTTTAACTATCAATTAGGTCTGGTTTGTTTATTAATGTACACCCTTCTCCTGTAGATTTCAAGTATCAAATACAGTAATATCAATGAACAAATTTTTGCCCAGGGTCTTTTTTTCACAGGGATCAATGAGAAATTCTGCGCATTGGATTATATTGGGCATTGAAAAAAGATGGTAATTCTGTGAAAAATCTTCCGGGCAAAAAAGTTTTTCATCGCAGACTTATGGAAATTTAAAAGACATTATTTTTTAGCAAAATATATGTACAAAGAGAGATAAACCAGACCTAATGCATATATTTGAAATTTAAGCATATTCTAATACAATATATAGGTATTTCTGCAATTTTTTACATTTTTAGAGGCTAAACCCCACACTGATAGCCTCTTTTACCCATAAAGCATTGTACTTTATTAAACTCGGATAGTAGACTGTAATAATAATGTGAATCAAACTACACATAAAAAAAAACAATTCTTATTCACAAATAAGACAGGATTTTATAACTAATATTTGATTAATCAGAAATATTTATAATTTTACCCACTGCAACTACAGTTGGACCCTACCAGTGCTAACGAAATGACCACTTAGGCTTGCCCTGTTACATGTACAACAGTAAGAGTACAGCCGACGACAACAGAGCTGCGGACGACAACAGATAAATTGATAAACTTAACCGCAGCTCTGTTGTCGTCCGCAGCTGTGTTGTCGTCGGCTGTAGTTGCACATGTGATAGATAAGATGGTACAAAAGTGAGAGATAGCTGCAACAGAGATATTCAATTCAATTCAATTCAATTCAATATTTTATTTCAGACTCAACAATCTTGATAATACACATTGAGGTCCATAGTTTAAGAAAAATAATAATAATTAAGTATTAAACAGTAATATACAGTGAATATTATGGGACATTTACCCATTATCAAAATTTACATAAAGTGTTCTATACCAGATAGCTGCACAAGAGATAGCTAAGCTTCAACATAGATATAGCTACAACAATGAGAGATCCCTTTCCAGCCAAAGGCACATCCTTTTTACAAAAAGGGTCGGTCCATTGTGGCACGCTCCAGCGGATGTCATGTGACCATTGTGACGTACAGACTGCAGGGAGATCGAACGATCGGCCGCCCCAAGGACCGAACCTAAGGAGGGCCTCACAGCTACAGGTGGGTACTGCCAGATGAAATAATCACGCATCATACTGGGAAGATGTCATGTGTGGTAGTTTGGAATAGTGGTGATAACTTCCAAATAATTGTAGAAACAGGTTGAGGGGAAATAACAACATAAAACAAGTGAAAAAACGTGGGAAAGTTGAAAGACTGAGACTGAGAGACCCCGAGACAACCGATAGGTCGCGTCGCGTTGGAGGTCATCATTCTCAGGGTCGCTCAGATAGTTGCAGATAGTTGCAACTGTATCTACAAATAAAATATGATTTTGTGGAAGTAATCTTAAACTATGTGATTTTAACACCATTGCTAGTTAACAATATTACACGATAAATCGACTTGGCATTGCACACTGGCATACTGTAGAAATTAGAAAGCTACCCGCAACCCAGAAACAGTCTCGTTTTTTGTTGAAAGTGGGCACGCGGTCCCGGGAGATCTTCACTTATGAAAACCTATTTCCACATCTTCAGGCTCTTTAATTTAAGTTCTCCATTGATGGTTTGGTTTACACTTTTATACTGGAATATCGTGGGGTGGTGGACTTAAAATAACCAAAGAGAACCGCGTCAGTTTTCAGCGTGTGTGTTCACTCTGAGAGCAATATAATTATTATTGCTCTCAGGTTCACTGCACGTGCTGGTCAATGACGTATGAAGCTCTGGAGGTATCATTCGTGCCTCGCACTTCGCTTTTCAAGCTTCGCTATATTCGTACTTCTACTTCGCCATATTCGCATTTCTACTTCGCTGTATTCGCATTTCCACTTTGCTTTTTCGCCCTTCTACTTCGCTATTTTCGCATTTCTACTTTGTTATTTTCGGCCTTCGTCTTCTAATCTTCTCCCTTCGCCTTTAGCAAACTTTATATACTACAGTAAGCTATGAAGCTCTGGAGGTATCATTCGTGCTTCGTACTTCGCCCCTAACTTCGCCCTTCTACTTCGCTATTTTCGCCCTTCTACTTCACTATCTTCGTCCTTTGCCTTCGTTTTCTTCGCCCTTCGCCTTCGCTATCTTCGCCTTTCTTATCCTCGCAATTCGTATTGCATTGCCAAGTAGCCAATCAGTGAGCAGCTTACTATGAAGCTCTGGAGGTATCATTCGTGCCTCGCACTTCGCTTTTTAAGCTTCGCTATATTCGTACTTCTACTTCGCCATATTCGCATTTCCACTTTGCTTTTTCGCCCTTCTACTTCGCTATTTTCGCATTTCTACTTTGTTATTTTCGGCCTTCGTCTTCTAATCTTCTCCCTTCGCCTTTAGCAAACTTTATATACTACAGTAAGCTGCGCACTGATTGGCTACTTGAATATGAAGTGCGAAGATAAGAAAGGCGAAGGTAGCGAAGTAGAAGGGCGAAGATAGCGAAGTAGAAGGGCTAATTTAGAGGCGATGTACGAAGCACGAATGATACCTCCAGAGCTTCATAGTAAGCTGCTCACCAGGCTAGCTCACTGATTGGCTACTTTGCAATGCAATACAAAGTGCGAAGATAAGAAAGGCAGTGATGAAAGTCTTCAGGAAATAACCTGAATTCAGGTTTTTTTCTTCAAATGTAAAATTCAAAATGGTCTGAACTCAGTCTGAAACATCCAAAAATGATATTTCTGAAAGGGGGTAGGGGTTATTTTTTAAGGGTTTCAGGTTTTTTCCTGAAAGCTGACTTTCATCACTGGAAAGGCGAAGATAGCGAAGGCGAAGGGCGAAGATAACGAGGGCAAAGGGCGAAGATAGCGAAGTAGAAGGGCGAAGATAGCGAAGTAGAAGGGCGAAAATAGCGAAGTAGAAGGGCGAAGTTAGGGGCGAAGTACGAAGCACTAATGATACCTCCAGAGCTTCATAATGACGTCACATGTCAATGGTTAGCACGTGCACGAGGCGCAAATATATGAAGCTCTGGAGGTATCATTCGTGCTTCGTACTTCGCCCCTAACTTCGCCCTTCTACTTCGCTATCTTCGCTCTTTGCCTTTGTTATCTTCGCCCTTTGCCTTTGTTATCTTTGCCCTTTGCCTTAGTTATCTTCGCCCTTCGCCTTCACTATCTTCGCCTTTCTTATCTTCGCACTTCGTATTGCATTGCCAAATAGCCAATCAGTGAGCAGCTTACTGTAGTATATAAAGTTTGCTAAAGGCGAAGGGAGAAGACGAAGGCCGAAAATAACAAAGTAGAAATGCGAAAATAGCGAAGTAGAAGGGCGAAAAAGCAAAATGGAAATGCGAATACAGTGAAGTCGAAATGCGAATATGGCGAAGTAGAAGTACGAATATAGCGAAGCTTGAAAAGCGAAGTGCAAGGCACGAATGATACCTCCAGAGCTTCATACAAATATGATGGACTTCATATTTGTCACGTGCGCGTGCGGTAGTGATGCTCATTCCGTGAGAGGCTGGAAGCTAATGCAGTTCTCTATGATGTGTACAGCCGACGACGACTGATATGCGGACGACAACAGAGCTGCGGTTCCATTTTCAAAGCCTTTAACCCCATAACTGTATAGGGGACTAGGCTATCTAAATATTGTTGATTGGCTGGACTAACCATTTTTTTTTCTGGACTAGTGTATCTACATAATCTTAATTGATAAAATTTATAACCATGGTTATTCAATATGCTCTATGAAGTGCTGGGGTCAAAAGTTCATTATCCACTCAGTCTGACGTCATTATCATGATTACAAAGTTGCAGCCCAAGGGAATGTTACAAAATGACGTCACTGAGCCAGAACAATGGGGACGCCAACATCCCTCCCGTCCGTTACCGGTGGTGGATGTTGCCGTCCTTCCCGTCCGTCAAGGGTTAAAGTACATCTGTACTCTCGAAAATATTCAAGTCAGGTCATTCTCTGACACCTGCATGTGCCAACAATGTCAAATGATAAACATCGGCATTCCAGTGATAAACTGAAACGCAACTCTATTTTGGTCTGCAGCTCTGTTGTCGTCTGCAGCTCTGTTGCCGTTGGCTGTCTGTAGTTTGTCTGTGACACATGGTACCTAACACTGAGTCCAGATGCAGCCAAATTGCATGGGCCATGTCAAATGTCAATGAATACATATATAGTAAACTAGAAGATATTGAAATTACCCCACACATTGAAAAATAACTTATTTCTTGTTTATCTTGACATGACAAACAAAAGCAATTTATAGTAATCTTGTCATTGGTGTATATTTTTTTTCAATCAAAATCATTCTCCCAGTGAAGGGAGCGTGATAAATACTGTATACTAAGAGACCTGTATTTAGAAAGCTTATATCACAGAAAGAAAAATATTAAAAAGTATATTTCAGTAACATTTTTTTACTTTCTTAGTAAATCTTATTACAAACATATTTTCTTCATTTTGGTTAAGATTAAGAATCATTTTCTTGTGAGTTGGTAATTAATCAATCAAGACAGCAAGGGATTTTAAGAATTTGTATGAAATTGCAGGTTACCTTGGATTTGTGACGTAGATTGTGCACATGGCACCATAGCAACCCAAAACAAGCCATGGCAACCAATTGCTTAGAACAATAGCATAGTTTCCATTTAGATTGGTATGATGCACATTTTTTTCCAGAGTTGTGATTTAAATTTCATGGCCAGTGCGTGGTGTGTCTGGAAACACTGGATTTGAAGTCTATTTTGACGATGAATATGGGAATAGACTCAGTGGTACCTTACACATCTGTTATCTCTCATTTGTGCTGCTGTCTGTCACGAATACCAATAAAGTCAGCACCCAAGTGAAGTCATTTTCAGGTGTAGATTTAACATTTAGTATGTACGAAAAGTGTCTCTGGCTTGAAGGTGTTTTCTGTATAATACATAAATCTACCTTTTAACTTCCAAAAAGCTTCAAATGCCCTCACAAAAATGTACATAACATTAGCGGCTGATTTGGCCACAATTATGTCAAGTTGTAAAGGTTAACTTTCGCGGCTGATTTGGACACAATATGTCAAGTTGTAAAGGTTAACTTCTGCTTTATTTCTCTTATTATAGAAATGGCGTTATCTGGAATGTGCAGTCAGGTATTACCCACAGGTCTGAAATCCTCCCTGAGCAAGGCCCTTCTAGCTGTTTGCCTAGAGCAACTAGGGTGCAAGCAAGCAGTGGCCGTGGAAGCTCTGATTGGCATCACCATAGACAAGGACAAGATTATACTGGTGAGGAATATATATGCGTCAAATGTGTCTATAATTTGTGAATTGTCTCACACAGGCATATGCACCTGGAACATCCAGTGTCTCATTCCATAAATGTAGATATTGACTCAATTTAAAACTCCTGGAATAAAGCAGTGTAAAGTGTGGTTTATGGGCATTATTTTTACCACATAGCCATTCTTGAGCTGCATAACTGGGTAACTTAAAATGATCATTTATGAAGCAATTTGCTGGTATTTTCAGAAAATGTTTATCAATATTACCAAAAGACATCAGTCAACACAGCTGTAAAGCTATTTGCCTAGGTTCCTAATATTAAGAGGAATGGCCAATATGATGGATTTGCCTAAAGTTACTTAGCATTAATCCTGTAATTTGGTGTATTAAATGCATATCAACACATGAAATTATGGCATATTGAAGTTTTTAGCAATAAGTAGCATAGCTTCTGTAGAGATGGGGGAGAAATTTTCTGTCATTTTCCGTCAACCTTGATTTCCTCTGAAACTACTGGTTGGAGCTCTTAGCTATTTATTGGCAAGATGCTGTATTTTCAGGGGGGACCATTCTGTCTATTTTCCAATAGGCTCAGATTATTTTTTTTTTTCATTGTTTCAATCTTAGATCCACTCACTAATGAATATATAGACTACAGATTGATGTCAAGGTTATTTTCTATCTCTACAGGTAAATATTTCAGACAGCATTACTACAGAGAAAGCTGACCATGTTGTCCAAACCGATGGAAAACCAAACTCAGGAATTATGTCTGCAAGCGATGGGCAATGTAAGGAACCTTTTCAGATTATAACAATTCTCACTGGTTTTGCCTGTTTGATTTATGATAGGTTAATGAAAGATTAATTTGTGTGAAACCAGTATAAGTGTTAATCTGAGCACATCTAATACAATTAACATGTGGTGATATCATGAAACCAAATAAGGCTTGAAATATTGCACTTGGGAACTTGGTCCTGTTCAATCTAGCTGGGAGATCAACAAATTTTCCCTCCATAACAGGACTTCCAGATCTAGTCATGCATATGAGTCATGCTCACCAATATATCATCCAATCAGAATTGACCAGCCTCATGCCTCACACTGTCCACCAGAGGCACATGCAAACTATTCCCTCTGGTCAACCCAGATTAGTATTCCTCCGGTACTACTTTTACTGGCCATGTGCTCCAGAACTGTCAGTCTGTAAATATTGTAATAATTATGATAACATCCTTCATGATTGAATGTAAAGTTACCCCAAATTGTATTAGACTTCATATGTCAGCTTAAAATATTTTTCCTTGGTTTGTTAATCAAAGGTATAAAATATTGAACAAATTCAAAATGTAAACAAAACAGACATTTTTCTGACTATGTCAGCTTAGCTTCTGCAGTGATGGGGGAAATTTTCTGTCATTCTGTAGGTCAACTTTGATCTTCTCTGGAACTACTGGTCAGAATTCTTAGATATTAGTAGGAAAGTTGTATTTTCATAGGACCAATTCTGTTTGTTTACCACGAGGCTCAGATCTGTTGCCATTTTGTCTTGATATTTTCATAAATTCATCAGCTATCACTAAGTTGCCAAGGAGGCTACCATTTTGAATAACATTATGAATATTAGCCAATGAGAATCGAGATAACAAGTTGTCACTAAATTTGATTTGTAAAATGTATTTTGATTGGTTGAAATTATCTGCTCAAGCCTGCTCTGGGAAAGGATTGAAATGATCATTTCTGAAGCAATTTCCAAAAAATGTTCACAAACATTACAAAAGAGCAATGATCAGCATAGATCTAAGGCCATTGGCCTATGTTTAAAAGATACAACTTTCCTTTGAGTCATGTCAGAATTTATCAAACGTTGATCAATTTTCAATTGTATTTCAAATGTTTTATTTTCTGAAACACTCGACTCAAGGAATACAAATTTATTCATTTGTGAGAATTGTGAATTTTTTTTTATGGGAAAATAAAATTTTGAAAGGTGCATTTCCTCCTCTAAGATATGATTGGTGGCGAATCTTTCAGCACAAACAAGCTACCCTGCAGAAATGAAAGTTGAGACTAGCAGAAAGCGCCGCTCATCTTCAGGGGAAAGGCAATGTCATTTTTCTACCCTGAATGGTGCTGATCTGGAAAGTCTCAAGTCTCTGCCCCCAGAATATTTGCAAACACCACCACAGAACATGTTATGGGGTGTGAAGATATTTAAAGGTACCAGACCTCATTAAGCTCATGATGCGTTTCACACTAACAGGTTGAAACTAATATATTTAACAAGTTTTTTTTATTTATTTATCTAACCCGCTTGCCTTACAAATACCCCATTATTCTTATTTTGTGTTTGATCTTTTTTTTTATTGTAATATTGACCAGTACTTAACTTATTCTTAGTTTGTGTTCTTTTTTTTCACTGTTGCACGGTTATTGTTTTTTTTAAAACTGTTACACTGTTGACGATCAAGTGTTATAAGTGCACTTGCAAAGATTGAATGAAGAATGTGTCTGTTTCTGTGAATTTCTCTGGAAATATGGAAAGTAATTAATAAAAATATGCAGCAGGTAATTCTTATTCTTAATTCAAGTTTGTATTTGTTTTTGTTGACAGAATGGGTGCACCATGCCCCTCTGTATATAAAGTATAAAAACCAATTCCGATACTACCAAATATCAGATGATTCAGATCCTAAAAACTGTGAACACCTGCTTCAATTTATGTTCTGAAAAAGTGCAAATATTTATGTTGCCAGACATAACTCAGCGGTTTGTTACTGTCCACCAAATTTTGCTCCTGAAGTGAAGTAATAAATATCCCTCCATGATCTTAGCATAGTTGAAAGAGTTACTTTGTTTTTCATGCCAAGTTACTTTGTTACTTTTGTTACTTTTCATAACTTATTTTAAAGTTCATTTAATTAAAATGATAATCATGTCCAAGCATCTACCTTGCCACAATTGTATTTTATAAGTGACATTAAAGATGCTGGTTTGTACCCACAGGTAGATGGAGTGGCAGTCCACATCTTTGAAATAGAAGTAATAATGATGTGGACACCAGGTGTCACTCTTGTCGCTTTAGGTTGACCCCTTTTAGAAATGTGGATCTGATTGAGCAAGTGGATGCTTGGACTGAAAGAGTCCAAAATGATATATTGTGCCTGATGTGTAAGTTGCCAATTAAATCGTAATCAATATGATGTTGTCAGAGTTCCTGGTTAATGAAGGACACAACAGCTTGTTTGAGTACCTTCCAGCCAAGCAGATCAACACGCATCTGATGGCATTTTATGCCAGTGTGCGCCGCCCTGGTGGCATGCTCTACAGCAAGACGGCCATGATTGACCTCCGCCAGGCTCTGAACCGCCACCTGCAGGGGGCACCATACATGCGCAAGGTGGACATAATAAAAGACAAGCAATTCCGGGAGGCGAATCAGGTGTATGTCGGAATCATGCAGAACATGAAGGGGTGTTGGAAGAGTGTGGTGCACCAGGGTACCCTCACTGAAGACGAATGGCAGATGATGTACCGCACAGCGCTGGGAGTGGCCGACCCAGTCTCCCTTCAGAGGAAAGTGTTTGTGGAGATTGGAGTTCACTTGAAAGTGGTGGTGAAAGAAATGCTACGGGAGCTCAACAGAAATTCCTTCAAGTTTGAAAAAGATGAAAATGGAGCAGAGTACGTTATTTGTGAATCCAACAGTAAAGATGAGAGAAGAAATCTGAGGATGAGGTCTGAGCCAGGCAATCCCAACTGCCCCGTCAAGAGCCTGAGATTCTACCTAAAAAAACTCAATCCCAATCAAAACGCATTTTTTCAGTACCCCTTGAGAGGAGTGAGCCAAGACGGTGTCTGGTATGAAGAGAGAGCATTAGGGAAAACTGCACTCTCCAAGGTCATGCCAGAGATCTCTCGGATTGCCGGACTCCGAAAAGAGTATCATAACGGAGTGCTTAAAGTCACGCAGGTGCGCGCGACACCTTGGCCTGAAGTTCACAGACTTGCAGACCAAAGCCTTGTCTTTCATCGCCAGCCGTTTAAGCAAGAGCATTCTTCTCATGGTACCGTACTAAAGAATTTAAGGCCTTACCTCCAGACCCAGAGGAGCGTTCCGGTGCGGCATGTGGTGCCTGGTACCGTCTCTTCTGCAGACTATCAGGTGGCCAGCTCTCACCAGAGACAGTCCGCAATACCGGTTCTCATCCAGCCATTACCAGCCGACACCAACTTAGCAGCTATGTATGGTCATCTACCTATCTGCTCAAAACGTCCGCTGTCAATGAATAATCTCCGGGAAGAGCAGAAACGAGGAGAAGTAGCCGGATGCCAGATACACAGCAGGGCCCCGGATGCTACACCGGAAAAGAAAACACCAGATGTGGAAGCATGGAGCAGCTTCCCAACTCCGGAATCAGCTAACCTCAATTCCAAAAAGGACAGCAAACCAATTAGAGAACAGAGGCCAAAACTTTCCCTTGAAATCAAGAAACCGAGAGTGATCCAGCCAAAGCAGATCATGGATAAACATGTGGGAGCCGTTTATGTTGTAAACTCTGGTAAGGCCTTGGGAAATAATTCACTGGTTCCCACTGCGTCAAGTGTCTGCGGTGAGAGGCCCATAAAGCGACTGCGTCTCAGCGGCACCAAGATCAATGAACTGGCGTCACAGCTAGCAGAGCGTGCCACCGCACCTGAAGTAGACAGTAAATCAGTGAAGCGTGATCGTGAAGTAAGAGTGATTAGAGTAGATCACTTCAACCAAAACAAAGACGCAAGTGATAAACCAGATGACAGATCAACCAAAATAGAAGACCAGGTTCAGACGACGGAAAGAACATCTGGGGCAAATGACAATTCAGAGGTCACTGCAGAGAAAGTCGATGAACCATCAACATTATGTGGACAGTCGGGTGTGAGAAGGTCTGTGACCCCAGTTCAGATGATGATTAAGGATATGGCCACGGGGGCATTCAAGCTGCAGCCAGGGCTGATAGAGAAAAAGTGTAACACCGAGCAGCTCACTCACAACAAAGACTGCAACACAGTCCTCAGAATCGTGGAAAACAAAGAAACTGGAGAATATTATGTCAAATCAAATGCTACACAAATGAAGAGAGAGATTAAAGATTGATCATCAATTTCAAATAGAGAGGGAGTATTTATTTGAGAGGGAATAAGGAGATAGTGGAAAGAGTAATGAAACAAAAATAAAACTTGTGTTAAGGTGTCTGAGTGTGAAATGGGGGAAAGTAATCTCAGATGGAATGGACACTCTTGAATATTGTACTGTCAGTTGAAAATGTGTTGATAATACAAAAGGTGACAAAGGGAATTGACCTATTATAAAGGGAACATTTTGGCCAAGACGCCTTTGTTATTTAAAAAAAAAATGTATAGGATCTTAAGAGCATGGTTGACTAATGGATTTCATTGATAAGAAGAATAATTCCCATGGTCAAAAATGTAATAAAAATAAATATTTGAAGGAGACATACAAGCAAGCAGTGGTTTGCAGATTTAGGTTTAATAACTACTACTTTGTAGGGCTGGGCAAAAAGTTCAGAGGGGGACATTAAAATGGGCAAGATCTGTTTGTTCATCCGTCTGTGTCTTTGGTATGCTATTATTGACATAAATCATTTCACGACCTTTGTATATAAAGTTTCATTAAGGTCAAGGTCAAAATATCTAAGAAGTACTTTGACTTGCCCAAAAATGTCAGGATTGGCATCAAATGTCACAGGTAAATTCTTCTCAACAAAATCTTGGACTACATATTTATTGCATCCTGTGACCTTATTGACCTTTCCAAACAGGTCAAGATTTTAAATGTCTTTTTCGTACTCTAGCTCAAAATGTGTTGGATATCACCAAACGTTATAGTTGTATTTTATGCAGACAAGTTTCATGTTTACCTTTTTAACAGATTTTTTCAAAAAGTTTTCTAACTTACAGCAATGCCTGGATTGCCAATAATTTTACAGATATATTTTTCATGAAATTTGGAAGCATTTAGGACACATTTTGACAACTTTCCCTGGAGGTCATGATGGTCAAATATTTATTACCTTATGTATCTCTTGTTGTCCCCCAACACACTCTCACTACCATCAACTTTGTTGCTTTGTTGGCTTACACTGCATATTAACCAGGACGGGGGACCCACATGACTGTCAGCTTGTTTTCTTTAATCGAAATGATATGCGAGTGTATTAACAAATTATTGACATTTCTACTGTGGTATTCAGAAAGTCCTAGAATTGTTACAATCCAAGAGTATTCTATTAAAATATATAATGGTGGTGCTTTAGCTTGGATTTTTTTAAGAATATGATAAATAATTTTTTTGGACAAACTGGTGTTGTTTGAAGTACCGTAAGCATTTGACAAGAAATACTCTTATGTATAGCAAAAACCTTAATGTTGTAATGTTGATAGCATTATTTTACTAATAATACCTTGTATTTAGATTATTAAAATTGTATGTTCACATGAATTTGCATGTTGAAAGAATTTATATTTTAATATAACTCCAGAAACTTTGGTCTCAATTTTACATGTCATGCTGCAAACAATATTTTCCCCGGAGTTTTAACATTATTTAATCACAGTTTCCATAGGCATCATCAATAACAAGTTAACAAATTAATACAGTCCACATGTAACCATTATTTGTTTGATGAAATGAGTATCAAAATCAGTTTCTAATGATTTTTTTTTTGATAAGATAAATATTTTGGATATCCTGGTGTCTTTATAAGTATAGTTTTGATGTAAAATACCCTCTTGTATAACAAAAACAAACTTTAGGAATGCTAATAAAAGACTTTGCAAAGATAACTAATGAATTACTTTTTATTACTTGAAAAATTAAATTGGCACAAGACAGTATTTCAGAATATGATATATATTTATGGTTAATACTTGATACCTCACGTGTCAGGACCTGACATATCATTGGTTGATGCTTGAATCCTTGCTGGTTATAAGATGATAACTTGTCTGGTGTCTTATTTTTTCACCCAAAGGACATTGGTGATTGGTTTGACTTTAACCATCCCTTTTGAACTTTTTGTTTAGTTTTTTGCTGTGAGGGTCCAAAGAGACCTTCCTTGAGGAAGGGGCTGTAACTCAGTCAACTGATTGGTTAGAATTTGCAACTATATCGGCTGGAACTTGACATAAAAATGTCTACTCTCAGGACTGTTTTATGTACGTCTTAAAATCAATCTTAAAGTATCCCATTTCTAATGTAGAATCTCAGGTCTATCAAATATGTTAGGCATCTATCTGCCCTCTCAAGTTATGGTAAAATAGGTGAAAAATTAAAACGTTACATTGGAAAATGCAACATAAGTCAGAATTTTCTACTACTTTCTAAATAAATGTAATAAACTACAAACTATCATGAAAAGGATAAATTATAACTACAAAATAAATATCAAGATAAATTTTATATATTTTGAGCACTGAAATTTTCCTTTTCTTATTATTCTTAAGTCATTATTTCCTTTTTGAAAATGCATAGTGTCTCTGGGACAAAGAGGGTGACCAGTGTGCTCCATTTGATAAATATAGATTATGTCAAAAATATGGATTATTTGATCATGAAAGATTAAAGTTCTAATCGCAAGATTCAATCTTTGATGTTGTAAATTTGACATGCCAACTTCAACATTCAAATTCTGGTTTATGACAGCATGTTCATGATAATATTAAAGTAACCTAACAGTTAATTTACATTTGAAATATGAATTCAAAATTTGTTATTGTGAATTTAAAATATGGCATTCTGAATTAAGTTACAAACTAAAGAATTGGAAAATTATGGTTTTATTTTGACATAAATCCCATTGCATATTCTGTCACCCTAATGTTGAGATATGGTCGGACAAGAGTGATCAGAGCCACCTTGTGGCAAAAACGATTTGAGAGCCACCTGCTGTTGGAACAAAAATTACCATTGAAACTATTAAGATTTTCTATAAAATTGAGACCAACATGTTCAACACCCTTTGATTCATACATCTACAACAGACGTGTTAACGTTTTGTGGTATATAACTTTGAAAGAAATTAAGAAATCATCAATATAACAGAATTACTCTGCTAAGTTCAGAATTGCTTTCCGATTTCAGCTGAACAGTGCGTGTGAAGTTTGTTACTTATTCACAGTTCATAATGGTTTGGGGTCATATCACTTGGCACAGTTGGGAAACTGTGATATGACACCGTTCAAAGTTCTTCTACTTCTGATTCTGAAGGCGGTTTATTTGTAATGAAATTAGATTATTTTACGCATGTCAAAAATGTTAAAACGGAAACAGTTCTCAGCCAGGATTTTCTGTATCTCCTGGTGCCCTCACGGCACCCTAGCTCGCTAGCCGATTTTGTGAAAAAAATAATAATAATAATAATAAATAAATAAATAAATAAATAAATAAATAAATAAATAAATAAATAAATAAATAAATAAATAAATAAATAAATAAATAAATAAATAAATAAATAATAAAAAATAAATAAATAAATAAATAAATAAACCGGCTATCTTAAGAGAAATCAGCGCAAATATGACTGGTATAAATAAAAAGAAATATATATATATTTGTCTGTTTTGAGGGTCAGTCGAGGGACCAGAAAGAAACAACTAACTAGCACTGCCCTTTACTTGTGATTTAAAACTACCTGTGTTCCATATTATATTTCTGTTTTTTAATGGCATAACTAAAGATATTTTACTTACCTTGCCTCTTATTAGTTTAGCCCCAAAAATGAGTTGTCTCTGCTTACCACGTACCACCATTATATTTCTACCTGGCTCTCCAAGCCTTATACAATTAACTGTTCAAGAATACAGTCTTAATTGATATATACAAAAGAGGGTCTGCACCCTTTGGAATTGAGCTAAGTCATGAAATCCAAAAATCTTTGATCCACATACGAGAATAACTAATGCTCAGTCATGTTGCTTGGAGGAGAAATTTGGATATCTCCTACTTAGTTGTTTCTCCTTCCAGACAGGACTCAATGATTGGTTATAACACCGTTGTTTTTTAATCAGAAAGAATAGTGTCAGGTCACCAGGCACCAACCTTTACCTAGATATTCATAGATCTGTGAATGATGTGGTCGTTTCTTGGTATCATGGAGGGACACATGCAAGCATTGCTATTTTTTATAATTGTTCATGTGAGGTCTCATGAATATCTAGGCCAGAGTTAATACCTGGTAACCTTTTTCTATTTTAGGGATCATTGAGGTCAACAAGACATTACATTTTATGACATTTTACCTTGTTTAGAAACGTTTGAAGTAAAGGACTGGTAAAATCCTTTTATTTAGGAAATTCTCTAAAGGCCATAATCTCTATTACTGTTCATGGCGAGGTATAATCACATAAATCTTGGATCTGCTATGATAAAATGGTAGGACAATAAAGGAATTCACTGTTATTGGATTCTTAGTCATGTTTGCATTTAAGGCAATGAGGCTGATGACACAGCTGACAATGCAATAGGATGTAATTATTCCTAACTTAATGCTTTATGCCTTAATCAAATTTAATTTGTGCCTTAATCAAATTAAATTAGGACAAAGCTTTTTTTTCTGAAGTTACACAAAATCAATGTTATAGGTAGGACTAAATGCTTGTACTTTAGGTGAGATATTACACTATATGATATATTAATTGAGTAAGTCAACGTCAATGAATGCTTCCAGTATCATATTCACTCTGTAAATGAAGCTTATAAAGGTCAAAAGATGGCAATTACAGTTACAATCATATCTTAAGGTCAACATAGGGCAAGAAGTAGTACTAATCAGCATCTTCAGACTGGGAAGCCAGAAGGTCAGCCTGCTAAAGCTCCACTGACCCATCCTAAAGGTCAAGGTCACTTGGATTAACATAGACAATCCTGCTACTACAAGAAGACTTATATGCATATTTCCATATTTATGACAATACAACAGATGCCTCTTACATAATCCTATTTTCGGGCATATATTGATAATACTATTTATGTTGGTTTTTTGTATAATGCAGATATTACGGAAGTATTTGAAAATTTGGATGTTGTCAGTGTATTTTACCATAATTTTTGGCCTGCCAGACGGCGAGGGAAAAACTTAAAATGAAACAGGGGCTGAACAGGAAGGACATAGACAGCAAACACACGGCATAGCCTCACTCTACTCACTTCCCACCAATACCAACCACACTGATAGTAACTCCACAGACACCAACCCCACCAATACCAACCCCACTGATAGTAACTCCACAGACACCAACCCCACCAATACCAACCCCACTGATAGTAACTCCACAGACACCAACCCCACCAATACCAACCCCACTGATAGTAACTCCACAGACACCAACCCCACCGATACCAACCCCACTGATAGTAACTCCACAGACACCAACCCCACCGATACCAACCCCACTGATAGTAACTCCACAGACACCAACCCCACCGATACCAACCCCACTGATAGTAACTCCACAGACACCAACCCCACCAATACCAACCCCACTAATAGTAACTCCACAGACACCAACCCCACTGATAGTAACTCCACAGACACCAACCCCACCAATACCAACTCCACTGATAGTAACTCCACAGACACCAACCCCACCGATACCAACCCCACTGATAGTAACTCCACAGACACCAACCCCACCGATACCAACCCCACTGATAGTAACTCCACAGACACCAACCCCACCGATACCAACCCCACCAATACCAACCCCACTGATACCAACCCCACCGATACCAACCCCACTGATAGTAACTCCACAGACACCAACCCCACCAATACCAACCCCACTGATAGTAACTACACAGACACCAACCCCACCAATACCAACTCCACTGATAGTAACTCCACAGACACCAACCCCACCGATACCAACCCCACTGATAGTAACTCCACAGACACCAACCCCACCGATACCAACCCCACTGATAGTAACTCCACAGACACCAACCCCACCGATACCAACATCACTGATAGTAACTCCACAGACACCAACCCCACCGATACCAACCCCACTGATAGTAACTCCACAGACACCAACCCCACCAATACCAACTCCACTGATAGTAACTCCACAGACACCAACCCCACCGATACCAACTCCACTGATAGTAACTCCACAGACACCAACCCCACCAATACCAACCCCACCAATACCAACCCCACCAATACCAACCCCACCAATACCAACCCCACTGATAGTAACTCCACAGACACCAACCCCACTGATACCAACCCCACTGATAGTAACTCCACAGACACCAACCCCACCGATACCAACCCCACTGATAGTAACTCCACAGACACCAACCCCACCGATACCAACTCCACTGATAGTAACTCCACAGACACCAACCCCACCGATACCAACCCCACCAATACCAACCCCACTGATACCAACCCCACTGATAGTAACTCCACAGACACCAACCCCACTGATACCAACCCCACTGATAGTAACTCCACAGACACCAACCCCACCGATACCAACCCCACTGATAGTAACTCCACAGACACCAACCCCACCAATACCAACCCCACTGATAGTAACTCCACAGACACCAACCCCACCGATACCAACCCCACTGATAGTAACTCCACAGACACCAACCCCACCGATACCAACCCCACTAATAGTAACTCCACAGACACCAACCCCACCGATACCAACTCCACTGATAGTAACTCCACAGACACCAACCCCACCAATACCAACCCCACCAATACCAACCCCACTGATACCAACCCCAGTGATACCAACCCCACTGATACCAACCCCACTGATACCAACCCCAGTGATACCAACCCCACCAATACCAACCCCACTGATAGTAACTCCACAGACACCAACCCCACCAATACCAACTCCACTGATAGTAACCCCACTGATACCAACCCCACCAATACCAACCCCACTAATAGTAACTCCACAGACACCAACCCCACCGATACCAACCCCACTGATAGTAACTCCACAGACACCAACCCCAGTGATACCAACCCCACCAATACCAACCCCACTGATAGTAACTCCACAGACACCAACCCCACCAATACCAACCCCACTGATAGTAACTCCACAGACACCAACCCCACCGATACCAACCCCACTGATAGTAACTCCACAGACACCAACCCCACCGATACCAACCCCACCAATACCAACCCCACTGATACCAACCCCACTGATACCAACCCCACTAATACCAACCCCACTGATACCAACCCCACTGACACCAACCCCACTGATAGTAACTCCACAGACACCAACCCCACTGATACCAACCCCACTGATACCAACCCCAGTGATACCAACCCCCCTGATACCAACCCCATGATACCAACCCCACTGATACCAACCCCCCTGATACCAACCCCACTGATACCAACTCCACCGATACCAACCCCACTGATACCAACTCCACCGATACCAACCCCCCTGATACCAACCCCACCAATACCAACCCCACTGATACCAACCCCACTGATACCAACCCCACTAATACCAACCCCACTGATACCAACCCCACTGACACCAACCCCACTGATAGTAACTCCACAGACACCAACCCCACCAATACCAACCCCACTGATAGTAACTCCACAGACACCAACCCCACCAATACCAACCCCACTGATAGTAACTCCACAGACACCAACCCCACCGATACCAACCCCACTGATAGTAACTCCACAGACACCAACCCCACCGATACCAACCCCACTGATAGTAACTCCACAGACACCAACCCCACCGATACCAACCCCACTGATAGTAACTCCACAGACACCAACCCCACCGATACCAACCCCACTGATAGTAACTCCACAGACACCAACCCCACCGATACCAACCCCACCAATACCAACCCCACTGATACCAACCCCACCTATATCAACCCTACCTATATCCGCCCCATCCATACACATCTACCTATATAATTAACCCTATCTATACCAACCTATGCCAATCCTACCTGTATTAACCCACCTATGTCAACCCTACCTATATCAACCCACCTATATCAACCCTACCTATATTAACCCATCTATATTAACCCACCTATATCAACCCTACCTATATCAACCCTACCTATATTAACCCATCTATATTAACCCACCTATATCAACCCTACCTATATAAACCCTACCTATATTAACCCTACCCATACCCACCCCCTGTATAAACCCTACCTATGCCCACCAACACTGTACCAACACTACCTGTACCAATCTCGTCTATAACCACCTCACCTATATTAACCCTACCTATATTCACCTCACCTATATCAACCCTACCTATACCCAACCACCATTAAACATACCTTTACTCACCCCATCTAGATCCTTTCAAACCTTTACCAACCATTTCCCTATCCCCTACAGTGGCGTAGCCAGGGGGGGGCTGAGGGGGCTACAGCCCCCAACATTAAAAAAAATTTTTTTTACTAGTACTTTGGGGCTGCAAAGGAGGAAGGGGGCTGAGTAGTCATGGACCCCAACATATCCAGATTTCAGCCCCCCCCCCCCCCCCCCTCAGAAAATCCTGGCTACACCACTGCCCGACATACATCAATACGACCTATGCCAAACTCTCCAGGTTCAGAGCTTTGAAAGACTGAAGTTTCAGATTGTTGCAATAGAGACCATTGGGCTCGAGATTTGTGCAATAGTCTTTTAGGTTTCAGATTGGTGCAATAGAGTCTTTATTTTGAGATGTTTCAATATTTCGAAATTAAAAGGCATAGCGGGTTCATTAGAATTTAGATTGTGACAATTCAGAGTTCATTCAACTAGAAATTTTCATAGAAAGTTATCTCCTGGGGCTGCCTGATTATCCGGCCGTATAAATGTGATATCTAAACAAAATCTAGCATTACATTAGCAATTAGCATTGAGAGTCCCCAAGATAAATGATGGATGACCTTCTCAGTCAAGAAATGTTCTTTATAGATGGTAAATGTATGAAATAATATTGCCGCGGCCTACTAATTGTCTATAAGAATAGCAGTTATCCCTTACTCATTGTACTCAGAATAGCACAACTTTGGTGCCCCCTAGTGGCCGATAGATTACTTTGCTTGTAATATCCACGTACAATAGATTGATTAATGTGAGCACTCATTCATCTCAGTAAAAGGTTTATTTAAATAATAGTAACTTTAAATGGTCCATTAGATTAAATTCTTATATTCATGATGAAATATCAGGGAAAGTTTCATTATATCAAGTATATCACCAAATGTTCCATTACACAGCAAAATGTAAAAATTAGACTACAATGTTTAGATATACTCCAAGATAAAACAGAGCAAAAGGACATCGCCTCATTACAGATGTTATTCTCATTTACATATAAGGTCTCTAATAATCACAATATTTTGTAGTGTGATTTTAAAATATTCAGTCCAAATAGTGATAGGGAAAGCTTCTTGAATACCCAACCTGTAACATATATAACATTGTACAATCTTTACAATGGTGACAAGCCTTATTTAAAATGCAATTAGGCATTTTGATAGATAGTGAAACAGTAGGATGGACGGGAGTTCTCTGCCCCTCCCAGTGGGATACCTCAGATATCCACCAGCCCAGGAGAGACCCAGCACCTCGGGAGAGATCCACCAGCCCGAGAGAGACCCAGCACCTCGGGAGAGACCCACCAGCCCAGGAGAGACCCAGCACCTCGGGAGAGACCCACCAGCCCAGGAGAGACCCAGCACCTCGGGAGAGACCCACACCCTGTGAGAAACCCACCAGCTCGGGAGAGACCCACACCCTGTGAGAGACCCACCACCCAAATAGAAACCAACCACCTCGGGAAAACCCCATCTCCCTGTGAGAGACCCACCACCCTGTGAGAGACCCACCACCTCGGGAAAAACCCACCAGCCTGGGAGAGACCCACCAGCTCGGGAAAGACCCACCAGCTCGGGGAGAGATCCACCAGCTCGATAGAGACCCATCACTCCGGGAGAGACTCACCAGCTCGGGAGAGACCCACCAGCTCGGGAGAGACCCACCACCTCGGGAAAACCCCACCAGCCTGGGAGAGACCCACCAGCCCGGGAGAGACCCACCTCCCTGTGAGAGACCCACCTCCCTGTGAGAGACCCACCACCTCGGGAAAAACCCACCAGCCTGGGAGAGACCCACCAGCCCGGGAGAGACCCACCAACCTGTGAGAGACCCACCAACCTGAGGGAAACCCACTACCCCGGGAGAGAACCTTATGTATCATTGAAATAACATACCAGCCCGGGAGAGATCCACCAGCCCGGGAGAGATCCACCAGCCCAGGAGAGACCCACCAACCCGAGGGAAACCCATCACTCCGGGAGAGACCTACCAGCCCGGGAGAGATCCATCACCCCAGGAGAGACTCACCAGCTCAGGAGAGACTCACCAGCTCGTGAGAGACCCACCAGCCCGGGGAGAGATCCACCAGCTCGAGAGAGACCCACCACTCCGGGTGAGACCCTCATGTATCATTGAAATAACGTAGTGGATTTTGTGAAACATCATAAGAGATCCATCACCCCAATATCCTTAGATAAAAATGCTTATTTAAATTTGTTTAAACCTCATTTATGAATCAATCGGGATGTGTCACACAGTGCGACCCGAACAGGTTGCACCCCCCCCCTAAAAAAAGAAAGAAAGAAAAAAAAATAGTACTTTTTTCCAAATAAAATTTTTAACATTTTGGACGAGAACTTCCTACAGATATAAATATATGTGTCATTAGTGGGTAAGTGTTCTTCATGTTATCTGAGGCACTTGTGGCGTGTATACATGTTATGACATCCTCCGTCACAACTCGGTGTAAAACTAGGCCTCTTTGCCAACACTAACACTTGCCCCCGACAGCGAGACAATCGCCTATCAACAACGCCGATGGAATCAATTTCCAAAAACAATTTGATCTGACAAATTGAAATTGATTGGAAATTAATTACTCTTACGTGTGACGCATGCGCCTCGCCTTGTGGGGGTTAAATGGTCATTTCTTTAAACCTATGGACAAAACCGTGATATATTTCTTTATGATTTCTAGATCTTGGCAAATTTAAACTGGAATATTGTCCGATCTTGGAGATTTTACACAGAAATAAACTCAAATAATTCTTATAAAGTATATTAACAAAAGGGTGTGAATTAACGGTAACCCCCGACGGAGCCCCTGGTGGCGTGGGGTAGGTGAGATCTCCCCCGTCAGTGGCACCCCTCCGGAGTCTGATAAAGCTGCTGAGACCGGCGGATGCCCCGCTAATATCTACAGTGACTTGGTAAGTAGCCTTACTCATTATCCCGATACCCCTCCCACACCCCGAGACAGCCAAACTCCATATGTTATACTATACACAACTAATTTGGCATAACTGAAGTGGTGCATGCTTAATGAATGTTATAATAATAACCCATGCAGCATACCTTGTGTATTTAAAAAGAATTTAAAGTAGCATCGATACCATTGCTGGTCAATCCAATATGATGCAGACTTTTTATAATTGTGTGTGATCAAACTTTCATGGTATATGATGTAGCAGGAAAATTTGTTAGGATGAATCTGTAGCCGTGAACTATCATTACCTATCGTATCATCCGGCAAGATCACAGTGTAAAAAGGAATGTATTATAACTTTGTGTCAATGTGATGAATCATGACGCTGTATCAATCAATGTAATGTACTGGGAAAACTTTGTCCGTCAGGCAAGTAATTCTATTCATTTTAATGTAATATCTGTCCGAATGTGCTTTATGTATATTGTTAATTTTGATGCCATATCAATTTGTGTCATTTAGTGTCATATATTTCAAGTTGTGTCATGTATCTCACTTTGTGTCATTCAGTGTTATGTATTTCACCTTGTGTCATTTAGTGACATGTATCTCACTTGTGCCATTTAGTGTCATGTATCTCACTTTGTGTCATTCATCGCTACGTATCTCACTTTGTGTCATTCAGTTACATGTATCTCACTTTGTGTCATTCAGTGTCATGTATCTCACTTTGTGTCATTCAGTGTCATGTATCTCACTTTTATACCATTCTGAATACTGTCATTATTTTCTTTCTGATTCAGTGCAGGATTGGAGACGTGAATGTACTTTGTAACATTCAGTGTCATGTGTTTCTTTTGTAAAATTCAGTGTTGTGTATTTTTTTAGATTGCGTCATTCAATTTCATGTATTATATTTGGTATCATTAAGTATCATGTATTTATTTAGTTTGATTCATTGTCATGTATATTTTAGTTCTATCATTCAGTTTCATGTATTTTATTTTGTATCATTAAGTGCCATCTACATGTTTTAACTACATCATAAAATACAATGTTCATGAGCAGTATGACATCAAGTGGTTATTCACTTATTTCAATTTATTCTTTTGAGGGGATCCCTGTTTCACATTCTGAATGAGCATGATTTAATGATGACAAAAAGGAAACAAACTCACACGACATTTAATAAATCTCTCTTCTGTAACACAGAAAAAAAACATCAAGCTTTTAATCTGAGTGATCAGTCTGGACCTGTAAGTTGAAAAAAAAAAAAAAAAAATAACTTCCCATTAATATCCGCAGAAGCTACTTGTAACACAAAGAGAACGTATTGTTTTGTTTTGTCAGTGATATCTTATTGTTGGCAATCCTCGCAGACCTGGGATGGTGAGAAGCAAGTGATTCTGGGGTTCCGCCGCCTCCAAGGTGACCCAGAAGGACCCCGCCGAGGCACTGGGAAAGTGCAAGTGTTATGATTGGAAATGAACCTGATGAAATTTACAAGACACCTTAGTCCATCAAAAAGGGCATCTACAGGCCGCCCTTTGCATGAGAAAATTTTCCCACTGCGATCCTACCATATAATTATATCATATTCTCATGATTCATTTTGATCAATAAATTTAAATATCCTAAAATTAGCCCATATATACCGCGTGGAAATTCTGTGAGTTATCAGTTTCAATATTTTTCTGTTGTACATTTCACCTGATGACAGCTGAAAAATGATATTGCTCTCATATTATTGTGACCCCCGGTTAGTGATGTTGTACATTTCACATTCCTCATTTGTTCTGACGTATGTATTTGAGAATGTTATGTTATATCTATTTATATTCTTATCTCAATTCAATGCTGATTTGTCATCTATAAGAAATCTAAAGGGAAGATTAAACCGTATTTGTTGATAAAGT
Organism: Amphiduros pacificus; assembly: GCA_949316495.1. NCBI lineage: Eukaryota > Metazoa > Annelida > Polychaeta > Phyllodocida > Hesionidae > Amphiduros > Amphiduros pacificus. The sequence continues at coordinate 45,329,255 of OX439006.1, read as the reverse complement.
TGAAAAAGTTAGATTACAGCAAAACAGGTTAAGAATTATAAAATGTCCCTTGCACTGAAGGGGACTTTTTGACAAATCGAGTGTAAAAGATCATGTAACCAAATATGTATGTGAAAGTAACACTTTTTGCTATCAAAACAAGCCTTCCTCACATAAAACAAGGAACTTACCGATAGATACATGCCGCACAAGTTGTTGATTTATTTATGCATGAAAAAAATCAAATGTTTTTTTTTTCATTGAAAATCAAATATATACCATTCAAAGATGTATAGTTGTAGTTTTTATAATGTGCTTTCACGGTCTGTCAGAAACATGTTATATAAAGCAGAAATACAGAGCATATTATGTGTTGTTATTAAGCCCTCATAAAGATGTCCTATATACTTAATGAGAAAAACGTCATCAGTTTGTGTGCTCCAAACATGTGTTTCTGTCATGTTAAAATATTATGTCATGATCTTCTAAATATCCAACTATCATATATACGCACACGAACATATACTTACACGCACATATACGCATATGCAAATATAAGAACACATACATATATACACATACGTCAAAAGCTCACTCACATGAGAACAATTCTTTCAAAATATGGGCGAAATAAGTACATCGTTTCTACAGAGTTCACAGCACATAGTAGTTTCTTTTTTAAAGAAGGATTTCCTGTTAAATGTATTGGATATCAGAAATAAATTACTCATGTTCAGTAGCTACGGTAGAAATGCTACCATTTTGATAAACTCTAGGGCAAAGGTAGTGAAGAGAAGAAATATAAAAAACTATACAAATAATTCTGGAAACCATGGGATAAATTTCTGATTTGAAACAATTCCAGATTTATGTTATGTGATTTCTTGTCACCAACTCCTGTGTTTTGGGCTCAAACGTGGAAACACATTACCAAGTAGATTTACCATGTGGCATTTCAAACCAGAGATGTTGCACCACTTTCAAATTCCCCTCCTGATTTGACTTTTGATGAGGTTTGACTAATTCATTACAATAAAAACTCGTGGAATGCGTGGTAGCCCGTCTCGCCGACCACCAAGTATATTATCCACCATGTTTTATTAATGTTTGGAGTTCGCTTACCTCATACTTACTTCAATCCCAGATATCCTAAGTTCAGAGAGAAATGTTTTGGTATCCGAGGAATATGTTTAAGGGCACTTCAAAATATCAGATCAGTATCGCCTATCAGGTAAATTCTCATAGAAGTATCACAAATAGTATCATAAAGTATCATTTTAGTATCACAGAAGTATCAATAATAGTATCATAAAGTATCATAGATAGAATGACAGAAGTTTCATTAAAAGTATCATAGATAATTAGTATCTTAAATGGGGTGAGGCGTTTTTATTGTATGAGTATGACATACAGTACTGAGTATGATATTGCTATTTATAAAGTATAATTAAAACAATTGTCTTATAGGATATCAGGAATGCCAACTTTGGGGTATCATTAAAAGTATCATTTGTGTATCATTAAATCATTGTGTTATAAAGTGGTACATGTTTTTAAAAAAATCACATAAATTCATACTTATGGCAAAACTTACTCAACGAAATAGTTTGAATAGTTTTCCCTCCATTCATGTATGGTCCATACACCCATAATGTGGGGAGTGAGTGGGCCAGTGAGGCAGTTTTTATGTCGGCAAGTACAACAACTTCATGACTGTATGAAGTCATGACAGTCATTGCAGGTCATGATAGGTAATGGTGGCATGACATTGATTGATAGTTTGGTGTTGGACAGATAATGGTTGCCCTCTATATGGTATGGTGATTTGGTGATCACTGTTGCCATTTGATTACAGTGCCATATACATTTATGAGTGTAAGTTTTGAAATAAATGCATATTAGTTCATATTTGATGATTGTCTGTTTTCAGGTGTAAGGAATCTGGATCTGAATGTTCAGCATAATGCCCCCGGGGCTACTCCAACATACATGCACTGAATCTAGTGGTCCAGATAGAGCAAGTAACACTCCAATCCTATGTGTTCCCACTCCGCCAGAGGGCAGCATTAACTCACTAGAAGGATATAATGTTAGCCCTTTCCATGGCTACCCAGAGAAAGAAAGTAGATCACAATCAAAAGAAGCATATATGACATATGGACATCAGGAACTGCCACTTCCCTACCAACTCTGGTCATCTGAATGTCAGGAGAAACCAGTCCATAAATTTAAATCTACTGAATCTACACCGGAAAAACCAGTCCACAAGTCAGAATCCGCCCAGGAGGAACTCACCCAGGAGAAACAAATACACAGATCTGGATCTGTCCGGGAGTGCCCAGTCCATAAAATTGAATCTTCCAAGGGTGGATGGCTAACCGGGAACCCTTTATATGACTCGGTGTGGCGAGAGGACCTGACCACTAGATACGATTACCCATACTCTGCATATCTGGAAAGTCCAACATTCCACAGTTACTCACGCCTTTCTAGTGATAAACTCAAAAATGGAGTTTCTCAGTCAGGCCGAGAACTATATCGATACCAGGTGGAGCCACTATGCTCTTTGAAATGTGCGCCTTATCAAGATAAGGCAATTAGCGAAACTGGTATTGAGAAATCAGAATATGATGAAAACCCTCCTAAACTACCAAGAATTCCAATTCCAGTATACCCATTCAGCCAAGGTTGTGTTTCTTCCAGTGATGCCAGTTCTCATACACTGAGGGACATTGGACAAGACTCATATCTGGAGAATCCATATATTATAGATGGGTTTTGTCTCTATGGGTTTCCAAACTGTTGGTGCATCCAGGGGGGCCACTCCACCCAAGGGTACAATTCAGAGAGAGTGTCCGCCCCGGGCACCGAATACCTGTCTAACTCTTCAGATAAAGGTAAGAGACAAAACTTCTAGTCAAATGTTTAGGCATGTAAAGACCATAATGAGTCCTAGCATGTCTTCAGATAAAATGCTGAACTAAAATAAAATGGTCAGGAATTTTCAACTCTACGGGAGTTACCAAAGATTAACAATAAAATGCTTTAGAGGCATTGGCTTATGAAATGATGAAGACAAATTCAGAAACCATATTTAGGCCCCGTCAAATATATTTCCGCGGAAACAGATGCCTGTCCATACTGTCACGAAGCTTTTGTTAAACATTATAATGCAAGTCTTCTGTTCAAAATTGTTTGATAAATCAATTTTGAAGTAATTTGAATTAGAAGGACAACAAGAGATGGAAATAAATGATTACTTGATTTTTTAAATAATTATTTTCGTTTTTTTACTATTGATATTAACTGATTTTCCAGCGCCCTCCTCATGTCTGTCTGGACCCTCACAGCTTAAAAAGGTTCATAAGGGATGGTAACAGTCAACTATTGATATCAGTTTTGAACGACGTTTAAAATTGGTTATCATTATTGGCCTTGCAATCCTCTAAGTATGTTTAATGTTTTGATTTATTTCTAGAATGATTTATTTCTAGAATAATTGTTTTGCAGATCCAGATCATCAAGTGAAGAAATTTGATTTTTCACGCCTAGCCGAATCAGCTACATCAGGAATCACACATTCCCATGGCAACAGTGAGGTTGCTATGGTAACCAGCCATACGCTTCCATTCTCTGAAATCTTCAGGTAAGAAAATATTTCTACCGGCTATTTTGTGGAACTAAATATTATGAATAAACATAATCTTCAGTCTTAAGTATACCACACAGAATGTTCTTGTATTTTCATTTGCACAGAAATATTAATTCTCAAGAAGCAAGGGTCATTCTATTCAAAATAGTTGATATCTTGCACTGATTGTGGATGTGTTGTGTTGGGGACACTTGCCACTAGGCACGAGAGGCGATAGACTGCAATAAATCACTTCTACCCACAATTCCTTATTCATAAATTCTATTTATTTTTTTTACAGCCATTCCATTCAGACGCCAAGCAAAACCCAAAGACAAAAAACAAGGAATATAGTAATGAGGTAATTAAAACTACTTTGTGCAGAAGGAGACAGATATATATGGCTAAGATACTTGGAAATGTCAGTCATAGTACTTGATTTTTTTCTCAACCAGTTCGCTGCAGTATATTGAATGTAAATTAAGCATCAAGTTTAAGTGTAGAACTGGGGTCAATAAGTGTAGAATTGGGGTCAATAAGTGTAGATTTGAGTTCAATATAGTGTACAATTCAAATTAATAAAATGTAGAATTTTGATCATTTTAGAATACATTTAAGGTCAATAAAGAGTACAATTAAGGTCAACATAGAGTGTAGAATCGGGGACAGATGGAGACTGGAGAGATAATAAGTAGATACAGAGATTACAACAATGAGACACATTTGTGTAAAAAAAAGCATATACCCTTTATATGCTATATGTGATAGAGCTTCTACCAGGCTGACGATACACAAGTAATTAGTTGGGTACAGCATGGCGTGTACTATGAAATGCGTTGGCCGCAATGACGCCCCGGTTATGCCAGTGTTTGATTGCATACAGGGAGGAGATGGCGGTGTCAAGTCGTGTTTTGACAGAGTTGCTGCCCGCCTGTCGGTCATAGTGACAGTATTGTGTCTGGTACAGACTCCCCCTATCATAACAATATCCAACACTATCAATAGTTTATATATAATTATCTGAGGAACAATACATCTTGATACTTTTCTTTGACATATTTTCATAGAAATGTTAGGTTAGAATGCGTATATGAACAGCATCAATATGTATTTAAAATCATTGCATCAAAATACAATACTTTTCTTTGACATATTTTCATCGAAAGTTATGGTTTAAAATACGTAAATTAACAGCATAAATATATACTAAATAAATCATTGCATCAAAATACAATGTTTTTATTACTTAATAAGGTATCGTCTTAATGATCTATCAATATGTCTTATATGAATAACACTTTTAACTGAAAATCTTTGAATTTGATTGAAAACAGGAAGAAGAAGGAGTTTATATGTCGTTTCTGCGGCCGTCACTTCACCAAGTCGTACAATCTGCTGATTCATGAGCGCACACATACTGATGAACGCCCCTACACCTGTGACATCTGTGGCAAGGCTTTCCGCAGACAGGACCATCTCAGAGATCACAGGTCTGGATTGTTATCATAAACTTAATATTAGAGTAGACACAGACAGCATCATAATATTGGAGTAGACACCTGGGTTTCATTTTAGACAGCCCCAAGTCAAACAAAAACGTATGGGTCTCATTCTTGCCAGTACCATCTCAGATATGACAGTTGCATATCATTATAGAGAGCATGATCTCAAGATGGGTATGATGAAAGACAGTGCCATCACAATTTAGACTCCTAAATTTGTACATGTAATTCTTGATAATTTCTCTTTTTGCAAGTGCTCATATACAATATCAATGAAATATTATGCACAGTGGCAGTCAAAGTTATCAAAACAGTGACATTGATAAGAAGGAGTTTATTTAGCCTCCACATTTAGTCTATGTAGGATATCAAAATAACCATTAATGTCTCAACCTTAGACTGCATCATGACAGCGAATTATGGCGTCATCGAGACCACGAATTAGTTTGGACATAACGCAATAAAACAAGTGATGTAAATACGCCTAGAAACCTGAGGTTCGCGACGAATGTTAGAGATTAGATTAGAGAGACAGGAACGTGGGAGACATGAGAGACAGGAATGTGAAAGACAGGAATGTGAAAGACAGGAATGAGAGATAGGAACGTGAGGGAAAGGAATGTGAGAGATAGTAATGTGAGAGACAGGAAGTAGAGAGATAGGAATGAGAGAGACAGGAACATGAGAGATAGGAATGTGAGAGATGGGAATGTGAGACAGGAATGTGTGAGACAGGAATGTGTGAGACAAGAATGTTAGAGACAGGAATGTGAGAGACAGGAATGAGAGAGACAGGAATGAGAGAGACAGGAACATGAGAGATAGGAATGTGAGAGATGGGAATGTTAGACAGGAATGTGTGAGACAGGAATGTGTGAGACAGAAATGTGAGAAACAGGAATGAGAGAGACACGAATGAGAGAGACAGGAACATGAGAGATAGGAATGTGAGAGATAGGAATGTGAGACAGGAATGTGTGAGATAGGAATGTGAGAGGAATGTGAGAGACAGGAACGTGAGAGACAGGAATGAGAGAGACAGGAATGAGAGAGACAGGAATATGAGAGAAAAGATTGTTAGCAATTAGAATGTGAGAGACAGGAATGGGAAAAAGATGTATGTGAATGACATCAATAATAGAGAAAGAAACAGAATATAGGGGAATGTGAGAGACAGGCATGTGAAGATTGTATCTGAATGAGCAAATCAAAATGAGTATATGTTGTCATCAATGTTTTTAATGTCAATTTTCTATGCAAGTTGGGTTAAGAATAGCTGCTGGGTGCATTGTAGTGTGGGTGGGTAAGGGGGTGAGAACGGGTCAGTGGGAACAAGACCCATAAATCACACATACAAGTTAACACTGGCTTCGTGCCATTTATCACAATAGAAGTCTTATCTAACAGGGTGCCAAAGCAATAAATTCTGATCGGACTTTTTTTTGCTGAGTCCTTCTCTAGATGTGACATTACAGTTGCAATACTTGCACGTTTTTTTGTCCATTATTTAATTAGCGACTTATTCCTGGAAGGTTTTAGCGGAGTTCCAATAAACTGGTGACCAATCCTCTTTCTCTAGGATGATCTTTTCATGTCCAATAATACAATTATTTGTTATCTCAGCCTGTCATATTGTAGAAAAGAAACGTACGTGGAGGTTAAAACACAGGGAATCTGAAAAGCTAAGATAGTGCTGAAATTGTGTGATGCAATGTCAATTTTCCCTTTTCTTATATACTATAAATACATGGTTTATATCAAACCTATTCTTATTTGGTTTGCACACAGCTCATGGTTAAAAATAGTATTTAATTCTATAATTATTCTGTGACTTGAATAAATAGAGAAGTTGTGGTATATATTGCAAACAGCTGTGCATTAAACAGGTTTATCCAGTAGCATATCAGCCCTGGTATGCAGTTAATCTACAGTCTGAGCCACTGTCTCCAACAGTAATAAAATATTAATAAAGCTGGCCTGATTGTGAAGCATGTTACATCAGACCAGAGAGCATTCCCATAATGTTATTTCACATAATCAAGTAGTCGGGAGCACAGTGTACACCATAAATTAACATACACAGTTTTTTGTAGTCTATCGTTATTATACAAAGGTTGTGTCACCTTCGCTATTAAGAGTGAGTGAGTCATTAAGTGCGATGAATATGGGGCTATCTTCAATGTGTATTTTTATAAAATGTGTATTTTTATAAAATATTTATATTTATAAAATATTTTTCAATCAAAAATAATCATTTCTAACTCTAGCCTTGAAATAGAAACAAACGTTGATAACTTGCTGGTAATCATGCGAGTTCTATTATTTTCCAGGTATATCCATTCCAGCGAGAAGCCATTCAAATGTCCGGATTGTGGGAAGGGCTTCTGTCAGGCAAGAACCCTGGTGGTCCACCGGAAACTGCACAAATAGGTCCACAAGAAATTACACAAAGAGGTCCTTATGAAACCAGACAAATAGGTCCACAGGAAATTTCACACATTGGTCCACCGGATATTTCAAACATTGGTCCACCGGATATTTCAAACATTGGTCCACCGGAATCTAAACAAATATAGGTCCACGGGATATCACGCCATGAATTACATGAAGAGGTCCTTATGAATTAGATCCACAGGAAACTACACAAATAGGTCCTAAGGAAACTATACAAATATGTCCTAAGGAAACTACACAAAAAGGTTCTCAGGAAACTACAGAAACTAGAAAATACACAATTCTATCCACATGATACTATAACAATAGGTCCTAGGGATTTTACACAAATAGGCTCTAAGGATTCTACATAAATAAATCCTCTGGGTAGTGCACAGAAAACTCACCAGGAAAGTACACAAATAGTTCCTCATGAAACTGCCCAAAAAGGTCTACAGGAAACGAAAAGGACACTTCACCATTAGAACTCTGCACCATAAACATAGGATGATAACACAAAAAACAAACTATAATCTTAGATTTTAAGTGAAATGTGTCTGGCATGACATGGAACTTACTATATTGTCTTGGAAATTTGGTATAATTGTGGCATGGAATATAACAGTGACGATGAAGAATGACATAGCCCCGTGAGCATATACATGTGTATAATACCTATGCAGTATTTCCCCATTTGAAACCGCCGGACTTAATGCCGGGAAATCAAACAGGCATCAACAATGCTGACACCAGCTGCATTTCACCCTGTATACATACCATACCAAATTTTCATGATACATTTGACTATACCTAATAGAATGTATAATATGAAACTTTTTATAATTATCATTTTTTTATTTCTCAACTCTGAAAGAGAATATGACACTCAAGTATATTAATATTTTGTTTTTATTGAATCTATAACCACAGACCAAGCCATATATAACCCCAATGCGGCTGGAAAATCACAACTTTTAATTTTTACTTCTAATTTGTATATTTCATACATAATTTGATAGACCTTTTTTCTGTTGTTTAATCATTAAATGTTCTTTATAATAGTGTGTAACCTGACAAACTTCATAGTGTTTAACAAAGAAGTGCCTTTCTTATATAATCCAGAGAGAACTTGTAACTTTCTGTTACATAGGTATTGATTAAATGTATTGGTTTGTTTATGACAATAAAAGACATTGTCTGTTTTATTAATTCTGTGGTGCTGGTGTGTTTTAATAATGTTGTTATGGTGATGTTATGGTTTATTAAGATTATTGACGAGTGGCATACTTTATTAATATTGCCGTGATTGATTGATTATTTTTTGTTTGTGTTGAGCTTTGTTTATCAATACCGTTGTGTTGTTGATGTTTCTTATCAATCTTCTTGTAGTTTGTCAATCAATCAATCAATCATGTCATGGCTTAATTATGATATCATTCCTTATCAATGATGTCATGTCTTATCAATGCTGTCATGCCTTATCAATAATGGCATGCCTTATCGAGGATGTCATGGCTTATCAATGATGTCATGCCTTATCAATGATATCATGTTTTATTAGTGATGTAATGCCCTATCAATGATGTCATGCCTTATCAAAGATGGCATGGCCTATTAATGCTGTCATGTCTCATTAATGTTGTTGCGGCTTATTCATGCTGTCATGGTTTTTTATAGCTGTCATGGCTTATCACTGCTGACATAGCTTTATCTTTTATGGCTTTCTTTATTAATGCTGCCCTGGCTTATTAACGTTGTCCTGGCTTATTAACGTTGTCATGCCTTATTAATGATGTCATGCCTTATTAATGTTGTCATGCCTTATTAATGATGTCATAGCTTATTAATGATGTCATGCCTTATTAACGCTGGCATTGTTTTTTGTTGCTCGGTTTATTAATGCTGCCGTGGCTTATTAATGATGTCATAGACTTATTAATGTTGTCATAGACTTATTAATGTTGTCATGCCTTATCAATGTTGTCATGCCTTATTAACGCTGTCATAGCGATGACATGGCATTGTTTTTTGTTGGTCGGTTTATTAATGCTGCTGTGGCTTATTAATGTTGTCATGGCTTATTAATGATGTCATGCCTTATTAATGATGTCATAGGTTATTAATGTTGTCATGCCTTATTAATACTCTCATGCTTATTAATGTTGTCATGCCTTATTAATGATGTCATGCCTTATTAATGTTGTCATGCCTTATTAATGATGTCATCCCTTATTAATGATGGCATGCCTTATTAACGCTGGCATTGTTTTTTGTTGCTCGGTTTATCAATGCTGTCTCGGTTTAGGTTCATATTGTGGTGGCGTGGTTTATGGGTTCCGAGTGATGAGAACTAATGACTCTTGTCCACAGAAGTGGCTGCGACTCGGGAGGTAAGCGGTGACCTACTTGACGTTTTATGGGACATTTGTCAGCGTTCTGTGCTGTGAAGAGGCCATTCACCATATGAAGTGCATATTAACAATTTACTGCTGATGTTTGGGTGTTATTTGGATCAGCGATAATGACCCCTGAGAAAATATCAAATGCAAAAAGTCAATGACAATGAGAATTTATCTTAAAAGGTTTTTTTTATAGGAGATTAGCTGAGATTATAATTCTAACTGCCAAACAAGAGCAATATTTATTGAGACAAACCTCATTGCTTTAAGACATCTGAGTTCCATGCGACAGTCCATTCAAATGTAGTGCTTGGGTGACAGAGATTTTGTGATTAGATTTGTGAAAACTGAAATCAATAGTGAAAGATATATTAATGTCAGATGGAAACAAATACCGATATTTGGGATACATTTGATCGATATACACATATATATATATAATATTTGATATATTCTTTTAAAATACTTTAAACTACTCAGCTAAGCAGATGTAGTTGATTCTCTACCTTGGTTGAGGATCGACTGCCTCTGTTTAGCAGAGTAACTTCAAACATAAAATTGAACAATTCCATTCATCATTAACAGTCTTTGAGAAATAAATAAAATAAGGGTGTGATTTCAATATGTTTGCTTCCACCAAGTTGCAGAGAAAGTCAAGGCCGTAAATCTTGAGGTTAAACAAGCGGCTCTTCCGATGAATTAATAAATGATATTGGGTAAATTGCAAGATGAACTATTAATTAAGTGGCCTAAAATTTATTGTCAAATCGCGCGCTGGTGAGAACTTGGCGGCCCCGCCGCGGACTCTTCAGTGGTGTGACATTTCTTGTCTGAATACGCGAGATTATTGTGTCGTTTTATCGGACCACACGAGTGGCTGCAGTATATCAAGTGATCCCTCTGAAGTGTCTGCACAACAATGTCAGATTATCAACCGATTATCAACATATTTAATCCAGAAATCAACCTTTAATTAGAAGATAAGAATATTAAACTAATTACTCATCTAAAACAAAGAGGGTAATTTGAAAATGATAATTAGTAATACTATCAAAATATAATTCAATTTATTTTAGTAACTGACCTGAAGCCGCTTGCAGTAGCTGGATCAACTGAAGTTGATTTATTGACTTTCTAAATGCTAATAGATATAAAGATAGAAAATAATGACATTATTTATTGTCAAGTTAGTGGGTAAAACCCAAGGTCAGTAAATCTACACAACTTATACACACTTTTTACTTTACCGCAAATACTCATTTTATTGAAGAAATGCTAATCAAAATGTTGTCTATACTTTGACTGGAAACATGTTCATTATACTTGTACAACAACAAAAAAGGAAATATCTAAGAGTTATTTCAGTCTTACATTTGAATTAACCGCAATTAATCATCATATTAAAAATGTGTGAGTCGAAATATTATTTTATAATTTGTTTTTATTTTACGATCATAATGTAACAAAAAATATTAAGAGTTAAATTAAGTCTTATATTTAAATTAGCGTGTGGTGAAAACCACAATGTGATTGTATTAAGACACAACAAGAAAGAATATCATGAGTCGGGAAATGTAGCATAATAGGCAATATCCCGTGCGGGCCTTCTTCGCTGTCTTAGCTACGCAGGGCATCTGTAACACCACCCAGGTGGGTAGTAGAGGGCTGTCCGGACTAATCAGATGCGACTATCCATCACGTGGAGAATCATCTGATGCTAATCCGATAATCCGCTCCCTAATGCTACCAGAGAATTGTAAGGTTTGCTAACTAGACACAGTAGCATACGAAATGGTTGTAGTGCCATCATCTCATTACGCAGGCCACCTTTAATGGGGTAAGGGTGATGAGCCACGCAGGGTTGGTGATGGGGGTACGCAGGGTGGTGATGGGGGTACGCAGGGTGGTGATGGGGCTACGCAGGGCCACCAGTGGACATCAGGGAGTGCTCTACTTTCAGACTACTGAGCTCTCGCCCCAGTCATAAGGAGCTCTGTGTAGTCTACACTTCACCAGCTGATCACACCCTCGCCAATAGCCCAAGCCTCTTACAAAACTGTCCCCAAATTGCGCAAACCATTATAAAGCATGGCTGATCAATTTTATTATGCCTCCTTTAATTTCAATGCCTCATTTAATCATAACGTTTTCACCGCTTATTGCACAACTTAAATCGTCTATAAGATTTAATTTAAAATAGTGGTCAAGTATTCGCCTTTTTTGTTTTAGAGCGAATAAAATATTTCAGAAAGCAAGGTTGTAGATTTGCAGATGTTACCCCCACATGCAGGTTATGGTTTTGTTTGACCGCCCGGATCACAGGAGTGGAAGAAAAGCCACATACTGAAGTAGCGGTGCTAAGTCTGAGGGTCATCAGCGCAAACAACAAACGACCTAAGAGAGTCGCTAATATTCTGTGCCCCTCTCACTACATTAGCAACCTAACCCTCACCGCCACCCCCGGGATCATAAACACCTCTTACTTCTGGCCAGAACCGCGCCTTAGAATGCCACAAAGATCCATATGCATATTTACAGCGCATTTCTTGTTTAATGGAATCGTGTGAGAATCACCCTCAGCGGTACGCAGTTGAAGGAGGGTTGAGTTGTCATACACAGATGGCATCCCAACACCAACAGCACGAACCAACAGTTGATGCGAGTTTCTGCCACCAGAGGGTAGCACTGACATATTCAAACTTGGAAGCTCTCTCTCTTCAATCTTTCACGACCGAATCATTTGAATTCTCCTAAATTAATTTGCAGAAAATATGATAATATTCTATAGTTATCAATCTTTATGGATGCGCATAATGAAAATAAAATAAAATAAAATAAATAAATTGAAAATAAAAAACAAAAACAATAAATAAATAAATAAAAAAATAACATAAAGAAATATGTTCAATTAATATTAAACGTGTAACTATTCATTAGTATCTATCAATAAAAATGAGAATTATTTTTCAGTTGTCAGCAAAATCCACTACATAACATGTCTTTGTCCATGATGTACGGGCGATGCAATTATCAACAATATAATCAGTACATGGTGTGAAACAATAGAAACTGGTGGCGCTGATATGATGACAGATCAGGTCCTGCCACAGATAATCCCAGTCTATCTCCATCTAACACTCCTCCAGCCTCATAATACCCTTGTCTTCATTTGCATAGGACCGATAACCTTCCACTTCAACTCTAGTGCTCAGCAATTAATTTATTAAAACATAAGTTATTTTCCCATGCATGTGGTTTTAAAATAATATCCTTTGACGTAGAACATGTGAGACGTTTGTGATTATTTTGGTTATTTACATTTCAAAGTTGGCATCAGAATAAACTGTTATTATCAGTTTTGATTTAAGAAATATTATTGTTTTGATTGTTATTTAAATATATAAATAACAACTCACGGTAATCGTCTCTTAAGGTCTATAATCCACAATGAAACACTGGGACAGACTTATGTTTTTTTGGCTTAAATGTGTTCAAAGTCATGTTATTTGTTAATTTAGCACAGAAAAAGTGAACTTAACCAGCTAGTCTTAAACTTTTATTATTTAAATTGAACCCGTTTTAACTACCGTTAAAACGGGTTCGACTCAGTTATTGCAGCTGGACACCATGTGTGCTGTATGAGAAATACCCCCCATTGACGTCATAGCCTCACTCTCATCCTGGAATCCCCCAGAGCATGCAGAGCCGAAGGCAGTTACGTAAATATACGAGAACACACGAAGTTCTCTCCCGATGCTTCAAACTGATTGTGGATTATAGACCTTAAGAATATACATGAAGATTCAATCATTAAATGCCCAATATGATTTTTGGGGTACAGAAATGATAAAAAAAAATGATTTTATTGATTATTATACTCCAAGATTAATATACAAAGTGTGTGAAATAGTCAGTGATTTTTTTTTCACATGTCACTGAGGATAGGCAGCATTGTGACGTGGTTAATCCAGGGTTGATCCAGTCAAGGGGTGACAGCAATTAACACACAATTAACGATAAGTCACCTCTCCTGCCAGCACAAACACAGTGACACCGCACTGCTGATTACGTGTGTACAAAGGTCCTCGCACCCTACAGTTGCTGTTTGCCTGATCCACCACCTGATCCGACCTGTCCCCACACAATGCATTATATACACGTATATACAGAAACTGTTCATGTCACTCATGCTTGGCACTTATTTTTGTGTCTATTTCTGCCATTGTACACAGATATTGTTGTGTTTTTCTAAAATCACTGAGGGTGGGTTTGGTGGATGTTTTTGGTGAGTGGAGGGTAGGAGGATGGGGGGGGGGGGGTGGTTATAATTATATCTTAACTTCTACCGTAATCAATGTACATCCCTGTGTGTGAGCTACTCCCATCCCTGCCTCACCGATAAGTGAGCAGAAAGAAATTACCCCAGCAAATTGATACAATATTGTACAATATTGTAGAACTACTAGTCTATCTCGGTCTAGTTCAGACTAAGGCCATTCTATGCTGGAGACTTCTTAATAAGCCCGCAAATTTCCATTTTCCTGACAGAATTAATTGGTTAAAGTTTTTAAATGATATTTTTAATAAATTTAAAAAGATTGACAAAGAGATCTCCACCACATTCATCATAAGACTTTCCCTTTTAAATTCATCATATTTATAGAAGAAATTGATCTGTTTACTGTAATGCAATTTACAGAGAGAGATCTTCATGACGTCCGAATGAAGAATTCCCCAATAAATATTTTAGTTTTTGCCTAGAATAATTGCTCCAAGGTTTAAATTATCAAGTTCAAGCACTTATGAGATTGATAATGAAATTAATAAAGAAACTTTACAGAAATCTTAATCAAATTCATCAAGGGATTTTCACTTTTTTAGTATTTACATATTCATAAATGAAATTAATCTGTTTGCAGTTATGTAATTTATGGAGAGATGTTCATGACATACGTCAGAAGAATTCCCCATTATTTTAGGTTTGGGCGATCATTCTATGATGTAATATTATAAAGCTGAAGACAAATAGATCATGTGGTATATTATGATATAATCGCGGTGGCTCAGGCGCCTGGCCGACTGATGAAGAGGTCCCACGCATATGTAGTCTCGTATCCGATCCAAAATTATGATTCCCTCTTGTAGGATTAAGACGGAACCCAGTCTAACATATGTGCTGATTAGCCACGGGAATCCCCGTACAAAGTATCACATGAGTCACGTGACCCAGCTTGTTATTATCGTCTTTATTGGGAAAGGTCAGAGTAATTGTCCTGGTGAACTTTCATCCTATATTAGGGTATGTGAGTCCTTCGCGTCGATATGACAAAAAGATGGTCTCCTATCCCAAGATAATACAAAAATAGTTGATAACACAAGAAAACTATGATTTTATCACAGATATTTGCCACAAATTTGTTGTTTCACTTTAGTAACGCTATCATATTGGTTTTCAATTTATATCAAATGTGGGTGAATTATGGGATGTGGTTCTTATGGGTCACGTGACACGTTATCTACATATGAATTAAAAAAATATCCTCTTTGCGCTTCATAACTTATATAATATTATATCAAGCACAAAAACCGGAGTGAGAGGTCCCAGACTTCGGGTGCATATGGAGTGTTGTGTTGGAGTTGACATGTCCTCGCTTTGAGGGGGAAAGCCCGGGGCTGCGGTGTGTGGATGGTTTACATACACTTATATTGACAGGCTAATTAAGCTTGTATTGCACCGGAATATCACCAGCCACAAACCCAGGATTAAACTAACATCACCACACACTGACCACAAGTATAGGAATGGGTGGATCATAAGATTGGATTAACATCTTTAGATTAGGCTAAAATGCTTAAATCTAAATATTAGTCATTGTTCTTGATACTGTCAATAGATTTACACTCATCTCCATTGGCCTTCAATGAAAAAAATGCACCTTGAGTAAAAAAAATGATAAAATTAGTTGTAGGATAATCTATGGTCACAACGATTCAGTTTTTTAAAGGAAAAAACAAAATAGGGATTTCATATATATTCATTGTTATCCATTCATTATTCTCTGGATTGTCAGTGATCCCATATCAAAGGCAAACCGTTCTATTTTGGTCTTTCTAATAAATAAAATTAATTAACAAATTATTCTCTTTCTTATTTTGTACTGGTCAATAGGATGAACAGTATATACTTAACAAAGTGAGCCATGCCAAAAGATATCAAGGTTATATAGTTACTATCACTGACATGATCGTATTGAAAGACTCTTTCAGTGTGAATACATCAAATCAGTGTGTCCCTGTATTTAAAATGTATGTGCCCCATATATTTCCAATGAATGTGACTTTCTTTTGCATATCTTTGTACCCCTGTATTTCAACCCTGCGTGACCGTCTTTTTAGATCTCTGTACCGATGTATTTCAAATGTGCATGTGTTCCCCTATTTTAAAAAATGTGTGCCCCTTTATTTCAAAGGTGTGCCCATCTATCTCAAAGGTTTGCCCCTCTATACCAAAGGTTTGCCCCTCTATTTCAAAGGTTTGTCCCTCTATTTAAAAGATTTACCCGTCTATTTCAAAGGTGTGCCCCTCTATTTAAAAGATTTACCCGTCTATCTCAAAGGTGTGCCCCTTTATTTCAAAGGTTTGTCTTCTATTTCAAAGTTATATCCCTTTTTCAAATCTCTGTACCCCTGTATTTCATATATATATATATATATATATATATATATATATATATATATATATATATATATATATATATATATATATATATATATATATATATATATATATATATATATATATATATTAAATCGATGTGCCCCTCTATTTCCAATCTTTGTGATGGTGTGTTTCAAATCTATGTGCCTCTGTATTTCAACTTTATCTGCCCCTCTATTTCCAATAGTGACCCCTTTTTCAAGTCAACGTGCTCCTCTATTTCAAGCATCTAATTTTTGAAAATACAATTGAGCTGGTATGTCTTGAGACTGGGTGGGTGGTTTCACACCTAGGTGCTACATGCTGTGATGTTTTAGGTCCTGGTTGGTTTTCACGCCTGTATGTCACCTGAGACATGAGACTTTGTTCACTCTGCAGTCGCTGCTATTAGTCCCTTGTTGCCAATATCAACACTGCAAACCCCAGAGCACAAGGCAAGTTTTGTGACCAATTTTAACACACCCAATATGCTTGACCATTTTAATTATTTAATACACAAATTGTCTTAATTTTAAAAGTGATAATGTACGCTTTATTTTTTTATATCTGGTCATCATCTAAGAATTTTGGTAGCATAACAATATATATTGATTTGGATAGGTTCAAAGTGAATATTTCACGATACAAACCAGAAGTGCTCCACAAGATGACGATGCACATACTTGGCATGTTCATGATTCTCGCTGCTTGAGTTTCATCTTTGTGATCCACCAGGTGTCTTTTGTACTATGTGCTATGAATGCATGCTTGGATTATTTTTTTTGACATGACAGCTGATATGATGTGGATGAAGGGAATAAATCCATTGATATTCTAGCCACAAATACATGTTCAAAATAAAAAAAAACTAATCAGTTTTGGAGTCTTAAGAAGAATAAAGAAACTGTTATGGGTTAAAGCAACTGATTGTTATATAATAACATGTCGATCAACAATTGTCAATCTATGAGTCAAGCTTGTGTGCCTAAAAATGTCACCCATGGCTGACAGGCTGTACCACACCAGGTGGCAGCAAGACCCACTCGGGCAGTGAGAATTGGTGAAAATAGAGCTATGATTTATTCTTTTGTATACTGAATGGCTCGGTTTATTTTATTACTCATGCTTTGTGGGTCACTTGCAGAACATAATCAATACACTATGTACGTAGTTGATGTAAAAATGGGTAATGAAGGTTAATGTCAACAACTTTAGGGTACTTCACTCTAGAATAATGAGTCGGGGTAGATTTTATAAATGATAAAGATATACAGAAATAAAAACCATTACAAAAGGTATTTAGATTTTGTATTAAATGATCATATGAATTTGATATTACAAAGTTATTACTAGATTGAGCATCAGGCAGAGCAATCATAATAACATAATTGTCAAACTTTATATCACATGCACTTGTCAATTCTAGACTATTGTTCTGGTAACCTGAGATATACACTATATGATAAGATGGACACCAATCAAAATAAAGCCAATCGTTTATATTAAGGGTTATCACTGTTTTACCAAAAAGAGATTTTTTATGGGATTGAGGAAAGCAAGATCTGAGTTGGAGAAGTGAATTAATGTGAGAGATACAAGCTATCAGTAGAATTACAGATGGTATTGAGAATGCCAACTGAATATTGTGTGATAAGTTTTAGAACAAATGGCAAGACAAAGAAATATATGTGCTTAAATTATGCGAATGTAAACACGAACCTTATGCTTCCAAAATACATGACAGAGGAAAAGATTTAATACGGCATTAATCATGAGTGGCAAGCAACCCTTGAGTATATAAACTGGGAGATATAATTGTCATCCATGGGAATTAGAATTTGTTTGCATTGTAATGAAAATCCTTTGTAAAAATGTCATTCATTTCATTGTTATTTCTGCAATTATCCAAAGGTTGAATCATTTGATAATATATTAATAGTTTATCTGTATGGTGTTGACGGAAAAGAAATAAAGCACTATTCAACTTACATATCTATGCATTATATTGTATCATACCAGGTTTATCATAGGATTGAATGTGACTTATACGCTCCAATATGATAGGTGTAATCTTTTGCTAAAATTGATGAATGTTAGATTTCAAACAAAAATGCATTTGTGACATATGTTAATATATATATCATAAAACAAAAATATATCATATATTCAATATACTAGCACACCATCTTATGTCCAGGATTAGAATAAGACTTATTCGTGAATATGTCATACACAGATGGAAGACTGGGACGGTCTGGGGGCAGCACTTGTTTGTATGGAGTTGACACCTGTCATGGCGCGGCACCCGATAGCACATGACCTCATCCCCGACCACCTTGACGTCTTATTGGTCTGACATGTCCGGCACCGCTCTCTCCTATAAGAACAACCCCTGGTACAACAATCTGACCTTATACTATTGTTCTAGGCAGTGGCACACATTTCTGGGCTATCATCTTTTGATTAAAACTGACACCTGAATTAGACGGAAGCTGACTGTCAAGAAGTGGCATCTTCGCCAATGTCACATCCTTATCAGTGAATTTATTCTGCTTCGCTTATCAGCATATTTTGATAGTTACATAATTTAAACTCTTTCGAAGTGAACCTTGTGAATCATATATCTCTGAGAAAGTTGTACAAGTTTATTCGAGTGAGTTGCACCAGTTTTGTGAGGAGTGTTCGTGAGGAGCGCCGCCGCGCCGCTGTCCCGACGATGCCCCGCTGCTTCCTGCTCCGCGAAGCCCTCGCCTCCTCCCGCTGCCGCCGACACCGCCAAGGTAAGATCCTCACGTCTCAACATCTCGCTAAATTACATTGTAAATAAAAATCAGGAACATAAAAAATAGATACAATAATCAACATACATTGATTATAAAGATAACTTTAAAAGTACATTCCAACAATGTTTAAACCGTAATTTTCACAATATTCTTAAATATAAAATAATCAATAATAAGAAAAAAAACAAGAGGAAGGACAACTTTGATCAGTGTATATCTGTGTGTCAGTTTGTTTGATGGAGTTGTATATGATGAGGTTGAGAGCAGGACATACATGGTGCAGTCTACTTATCTGACAAGCTTCTGGTCCATAGCACCCCATAAAGCCCCGCTCTCCTCATGAGCAAATATTTTGTTACTATATTACGCTTTTATAGGTTTATTGGTGTATAATATTTAGCCGCATCCTTTCATCCTGAGGACCCTCATTTGTACTAAGTATTTCTAAAACATCATTGCGGTATCTCCCGAATAAATTCTGAATCATTTACCAGGGAAAGTTTTGTCACCGAGACATATGTTTTTTTTTTTCTCAACTGGCCACAGTTTTCATGAGAAAAAAAAGGAGCAGGGATTTAAAGTGCAATTTTTCAGTTAAGCTTTTTTTGCATTTGGGACAATACAAAGAAAACAGACCTGCAAATCTGTATAAATATTTATGCGGTTTTCTCACACTTGGTTCAATGTAAAACACAATATTTTGGTTTAGCATCTATGAGCTGGATACTTGACCGAATAGAGAAAGGGGCCTGGTTTATATACGGCTTCTGAACTAAAAACAATATTTTTTTCAAAGACAGCGGGATATTAAAAAGGTATTTAAAGAGAAAATTTCATTAGGAATATACAAGGTCAAATAAATGAACAAACCATAAACCTTTTATCTTACGTTGTTAAGATTGACTTTGGCAAATAGGCATCGACTTTAATGTAGTACGTTCTCTGTTTTGATTCTCTAAGAAACTTAAGTATTTTTGTTTCAAGAAAAGGGGCAAATGAGATGATACAGAACAAACACACTGCATTTCCACTGAAGCAGTTCACACCTGTTTTAATCAAATACATTTGATAAAAAGGTAAAATACAGTAAATTGCTTGGCAAATTTGTTCTTTGTGCATGCAATGTCTCAAAAAGATAAGGATGTCAATAAATAGACATAGAGAAAAATAATGCCATAAACTGTACCAATGTATCGCTAGCGATGACACTTTGTTTACATACAAGTTGGTTGTGCGACGCTTCAAAGGAACCGCACTTTGAAGTCGCCGCTCGGGTAAATATTGCGATCATCTTAATATGGTTTAGGGAAATTTTCCGGCGATAGCGTAAGATGGTGGTAGATACCGATACAGGATTAGCCCCATATTGTTACACTACCAGATCGTTGAATTTCTATGGGCCCCTGTCCCTGTCAGGTGAACCGCCATGCGTGGTGAACAAAATGAAAGGTCTCACCGTTCTGCCGACCATCTATCAAGAATATCATGATAGATTCTGTGTTAATGTCTATAAACAATATCCCATTATTAGCTGTCATATCGAAAGTAGTAAAATATGTACAGAGCCTTTGTGTTGTCCAAATAGAAAACAAGTTTCTAAATATTGAGCCATTCCAGGGTGAGATAGGGACTTTATTTCTGTGCTTTTCCGGGGCAGATCACAATGCTTTTGAAGACAAGGCGCCATATTTGCCCAGCAATTGACAGCGACCAGCCCAGTGATCAAAGGTAGCGACCAGGGACATCTCCAGCAGAGGGCCTCACTGGTCCTATCTATATAGTCCCCACCCCGGCTACCTTCTCAAAATATTCACCTCCCTCGGGAAGTATACTACTCCTCAGTAACACCAACCCAGACCTTCCCATCAGAATTGGACACTTATCAGCCTGTCAGAATTCTGCCAACGCTTGAGGAGACACTCGTAGTTCCAATAATAGGAAAATGTATTGCGCGGCAGGTCCTTCTGCGTATTCAGCTTGGGCATCGTCTGCTATATATAATACAGAGGGTCAATGCAGAGCAATGTAAACCCAAATCTTACCAGAATCTCCCATCTAAAAAGAGGGAAGATAGCCCTTAATTCCCCTCTTGTTTTCTTAACCAGGTGACAGGACAGTTCTCTGAATTCAATCACAAAAAGGGGTGATAACCCGCAATCATCCTATCGTCTCCTGAATTAACCAGGTGACAGGACAACTCATATTCATTTTTGCATTAGTTTTTATTTCTTTCAGCTGTTTGATTTGTATAACTAGTTGTTATACACATAATTTAAAAAAACACTTAGAGTTATGTTTGTGATGTGTTAGTGTATCGTATATTGAGGTATATGATGACAGTGGCCGGGGCAAGCGATGCAGTGGTTATAATGCGATGAAGTGGTTTCGCGACTTAGAGGTGATTATAGAAAGTGTTACCCCTGATTGTAACATACACTTCTCACCTTGTATTGAAACTCTTAACTACAAACACAGCATCATCATTAAGGCACAATATATCACACACATTAAACACAATCACGCCCATTCATCTTAATCTCTGCCCTTTCTGCAACTTGTTTACCAAGCGAGGACATTTCAAACTCGATAATCATGATGGTATTGATTGTTTTACTTTCATCATTTTAACAAAATAAATGTAAATTTAATCTTCCTTGGTGGTTTAAAGTTTGGACAAGTTTCTTGACTTTCCCATCTTTTAAACAGTGCCTTAAATGTGTGATAAGAATTTCATTAAACATTCTTTCTAAACCAATTAAAAATCTTTGTAGTTTTTTTGCATGAATCTATAATTATGAGATGCGCAAGACAAAGGAAAGTTTCTTCTGTTTTTAAATGTGAAGATACAAAAGGGGTAAAACTCACGTCTAAATGCCGCAGTGAAATGGGATCCAAATGAAGATGGGGCAAAATATGACCACACAAGAGATGGCAGTCATAATTACCCTAATAAAACACACACTATCATCGGTAATATTTTGCTTTTGTGACTAGAGTGAGTGATAAACACTTGCCATTTAGTGGTGTGGTAATTAGATGGGGCAAGGGTCAAGTGCGGGGATCAGTGTCGGGGGAGAAGGGACCCCCACCCGGGGAGGAACCAGCTGCCGGCAAAGTAGCCCCTGGACCGGCTGGCCGCTCTCCGCCACTCCGCTAGCCATCCAACTCACCGCCTAAATTACCAGACAAATGGAGTTTTAATTATGCCTTGAGAGACCAATTGCTGGTAAATAGACAAATCAAACAGAGTGAAATGCTAATGGTGTTCCACGCTGCACTATTTGCCCAGTGCCATTCAGTGCGCAGCGCCACCTATGTTTCCTAATCGTGGCTCTCAACCCTCGTTCTTGTTTCGTTTGTCAGACATAACAACGAATGTCTCAACGTACACAGCACACCTACCAGAGACAGGAAACTCTTGAACCTTCAAATACAACTTTAGACATTGGTTTGGTCTCAGCTACTTATTCACACGAACTCTTAACACTGAACACTTGGAGCTATCAATATAACTGATATCTTCTGAATCAAGAAAAGCTATCCCCATCTCCACAGCTTAAATCATTACATAAGGAGATGGAAATCGCCTTAACCGCTCCAGGTAAGAGCTACGATCTATGTGATTTTTTTTCTTTTCTTTTTTTAGTTTTGTGATTGATATATTGTGGGTCGGCGACAACATTCTGTGGCCCCCGGGTGCCCCGCGAGAGAAGAACCAAATGTTCAGATTTGCGGCAGAGGCAATTTATTGAGATGTTAATTCGCTGATAATGATGATTGGATCAAATTGTGTGGATTAATGATGACGGATACAAACACCATTTATTACATCAAAACTCTATCACACCGAGACACCGGTCACAACATCAACATATCAGATGCCTGCAACGACATGAAATATTACGACATCAGGAAATACAGATTGGCAGGTTTTCACACTTATTTCACAGCAACACGGATAAATATTCCAGCGCGAAAAGCGATCGCTTCGTTAGAATAAAAAAAGACCTTTAAATTTATTGCATTGGATATTATCCCATTCAAATACAGAACTAACGATACAAGACTGACAGGAAATTAAACATAAATTGGCAATACGTTTTAACATTTTGCGTTTTAACATTTTGTCGCGCATTTTAGTTTCCCGGGGTTCATCTTTATATAAATCTACAGATGATTTCTCAACCACGACAATTCTGTGCTTATTCTACACAACTTGAACTATGACGACAATTTAGATTTTAATAATGTTTTTTAATCTATAAATATTCCGTTGAGTTCTTTTTAAATCAAGTATGTTCGATCCTGTGGAGGTGATCTATCAATTGTTATAATCTGCTCATTTAGTTTCATTTTTGTCCTATTTACACATACATTTTTAAACATATAAATACACATATGGAAAGTGTTTATTAAAGAAAATGGAAAAGGAAAATACCTTGTGTATTTATACTTATATTCTGTCTGACGTGTAACACATTTTATCGAAAATGCAAATATCTAATGAAATCATGAAAAATCTTGGGGAACATTAGGAGACCACCACCATCCAATGCGAAAATAGTTTTTTTCAGTGGTTTACCTTACCTTATTCTGTTGTATAATATTGAGAAAAAAGGTTTATGGTTTTTTTACTCACTAGTCTGTTGAATACTATTTGAGAGCTAAACATTTACACAATTACTCTTTAAAAACTGTTATCGTCAGGGTTTTTCAAATTGGAATTTAAAAAAATTGCTGTAATAAAATCGAGAATTTGTTTTTGTGTACATAATAGCAGAAGTGGGTCGTAACAACTAAAACAACTCTGAATATATTCAGTTTAAAAAAAGAAAATATCATTTTCCCCGTCGTGAATGTTTTTTTAAAACGCTTACAACAATAAGGACTATTCAAAAGTTCAAAGTGATACTTACTAAAAAGTCATATTCATTCACAGTTTAGGGGATACTTTGGAAAGTCATATTCATTCACAGTTTAGGGGATACTTTGGAAAGTCACGTTCCTTCACATTTTATGGGATACTTTGTAAAGTCATATTCATTCACGGCTTCGGAGATACTTTGTAAATTCATATTCCTTCATAGTTGAGGACATAATAATATGATTTCCCGAAGCACATTCTTTCAATTGTTTGTGACACAAGACGGGATTCTAACCTAGAGATTTGCATAATATTCAGAGACAAATCTGCTGTGTAAACCATGGCTTATAATCGGTATCTGCCATAAGAATGTACACAGATATAATGCTAATCTGGACTTGCCTGATCCTGTCTGTTATTATCCCGTCCTCTAAAACAGAAGTCATGTCATGATAACACTCACTTATCTTCTCCAAATATCCTCACCACCATCATTATTATCAACACCACATATCTCAAGCTCAATAAGTTATACTAATCATTCTTAGAACAACATTATGCAGAATTGATTTGTAATTGAATGAAAGGGATACCAGAATAATCCTAGAAGTGTACTTTTCATTTCATTGACGCGATGTAATTTTGTACATTTAAATTAAGCTTTCAAAACATTATTTGATGTAATGTTTATGCGACCACCAAGCAACACCATGATTATTAATGAAAATTAATATTAACTAAAATAGGTTAGGGATGGGAAATGATATGTGTACACTGGGATGTGAAAGCTTCTAGTTGGCATTCCAGAAGAATCACTGTGACACCGTCAGCAACCTACCCCCGCAGCCACAAGCAATTAGCACAGCAAGTCAACATTATACTAATTATACAAAGGCAGTTGTCAACACTGGCACCTACCTGTCAGCCCGGCCCCTTGTTCTAAAGAGCTCCAGTGGTAAACATAGTCTTACTTGCTTTGCTAAATCATTGGGGCCAATTTTGTAATAGGGGGGATCATTTGAGGGTTAGCTTTGTATAAATTGCCGCAAAAACAATGACTTGTTAGGTGGCTAATGCCCGCAATAGGTGTACTTAAAGTTTTAGAAGTTGGGTACAAAACTGAACAAATTGACTGCATGCTATGCAAGACAGGACTGGTGACTCAGTTGACTACTTGAGAAGCACTTTGCAAAGAGAAGGGCATATATATAAGACAGGTGTCCTCCGTCTGTGATCATCACAATCTCTGGGGCATTCAGAAGGCAACACATCTACATGGTGGGCACTTTATTACTAAAGTGTCATGATCAAAAGAGTGAAGTAAACCTGTGTGAATGCATATTAATAACAAAACTTAAGGAAGATTGGCAGTATCTGATAGTATGAATTATAATGATCAGATTCTTTCTCCGTCCATTTTTCAGATAGGAGACATTTTGAATTGAGTTTCAGGAAATTCAATAATTATCACTTTCAGAGTTCAGGGGATCTAATTGTAATTTTTCTCATGTTTGATATTTTTCAGATCGAGAACGTGAACCAGCGATACCAACCCCACCATTAACTCCACCGGAAGGAATGACACTCATTACTTCCGGTCTTCCCGCCTATCACAGCCCTGAGATGCATCACGTGACCAATATGGCTGGCCTGGCCCCCAATCACATGACGCAGTGTGGTCCAATGGAAGGTCATTTTTGCTATGGTGGACATTCTCCCCTTCTGGACCCACGATTGATTGCCATGTACAATACAGGAGGTTCTAACATGTCCATGGTGCCGCTTGTTGCCTATCAACCTGGTCTTGGTCAGGTGGCATCATGGCCATATACTCCTCCTACCCATTATCTGCCCCGGAGAGAAGTCATCAGGAAGATCACTGATGGGAAACAGTCTCTGGACCTTTCAACTGAAGCAGTTCACAGTAAGATATAATCTTGACAAAATTCACACACCAATTCATAGTGAAAAATCTCGAGGAAAGAGTTATCTAAATGTTTTGAGGTCAATCATGTTTTACCATTATTTTATATGGAATGAATGTCATCTACATTCAGAGGAAAAACGATAAAATATGACAAAGCCTTTGGCATAATGATATAATTGTCAATGTCAACAAACACTGAAAAGGACAATTGTCTCAAGATTCGATTCGATGATAGACCTTTTTAAATTCTATTATAGACAGATATATATTTTATGAAACCATTTTGTTTATAGTCAGATTCATAAAATTATATATATTTCATTAAGACGATTTCTTCATTGAACCAACCTTCTTGATATTAATTACAGAGAGTCAGGCAAAAAGGAAGTTTGACTTTGCTCATCTGGCAGAGGCTGTAACTGAGGACAGTGCAACCCAAAATGAGACAGACCGGAAATCACGTGATGCACAAGTAACAAGTCACATGACTGGGCACATGTTTCTCCATTTGAATGGTCTCAGGTAAGTCTGATATGCACATCTATCACAAAAAGATTTCTGAGTATTGAGGATCGCTATGTTCTTATAGTGAAACATAATACATTTCATAAAACTCAAGATTGGTGTGTTATTTCAGACACGATCCCAGTAATAGTGCTTTCTCAGCGCCTCCGACCTCTAAGCCTGGACGGCGAACACGTGGAAGGGTTCCAAGGTAAATATCTTGATGGAATTTAAGATCTTATATGAAGAATGAATCATTTTTTTCATATATTTGAAATTCCCTTGCCCCAATTGCAAAGAAAAGTAATTTTTTTATATTTGTTGATATGCTCTTTTTTTAAGACCGAAGAAGGAGTTTATATGTCGTTTCTGCGGCCGTCACTTCACCAAGTCGTACAATCTGCTGATTCATGAGCGCACACATACTGATGAACGCCCCTACACCTGTGACATCTGTGGCAAGGCTTTCCGAAGACAGGACCATCTCAGAGATCACAGGTGTGTATCATTGCAGTTTTGTCAGAATAACATAACTATTGTAGAGTATGCATACTTTGCACCAGCAGCATTTAATATTTCAAGTGGAAGTCAATGCATATTAAGGTAGAAGTGGATATGCCTCAATATGCATGGCAAAGGGAAGACAAATTCATTTGTGAAGACTTCCTTCACACGTTAAAACAATCTGAAATACCCTGAAATCATGCCTTTTTATAGATGAATATTTTAGGGAAAAGAAGGATCTTTGAACAGGAGAAATATGTCAAAAACTAAGATTCAAACCATTGAAATTATAGTCTGCCTCTATTACCATTATATCAATGAACCTCTATTCACAAAAGTCTACATAAAAAAAACTATTATTATTTTTTTATTAAAGAATTCCCTTTATCTTTTAAATATGGTTACAGGTACATCCATTCCAAGGAGAAGCCTTTCAAGTGCGGGGAATGTGGGAAGGGCTTCTGTCAGTCCAGAACCCTGGCTGTTCATAAAACCCTACACATGCAGGTTGGTATACATTTATACACGAATCTGAAGAGATTTGTTACAACTTATCTACTGAGAGTATTCAAACTCAAGATGCTACATTTAATTTGATTTGTGATGTTGGTTGCTCAACTTTTGTCTCTTTTGCACACACGGCATATACAGAAAAACTAGACTATGTAGGGGAGAGCCTTAATTGGTGGGATCGTTATCACAAACCAAATTACTATTGGCCCCTATTTGTTTTTAAAAGACTGACTGACTGATTGTTCCATTATTTTGTAAAAAGCTGAATAAAGAAATATAAAGTCCATTTGAATGATGGTGAAGAATTTAGATTTGTGCAAATTCTAAAGTTGGTTTAAGGTTTAAGTAGAGGAAACTAGTTTATCAGGTCCTTGATATCATTACAGGATTCTCCCCACAAGTGCGCGACCTGCGGCCGAACCTTTAACCAAAGGAGCAACCTAAAAACTCACATGCTAACACACACCGACGTGAAGCCCTTCAACTGCCATATGTGTTGTAAGGTTTTCCGCAGAAATTGTGACCTTAGACGGCACATTCTTACACATAGCGAGACGACAATGACGTCACACACATCTGAGGCAGACTCTGAGATGGACTCCTCTTTATCAGCATGTGACGACATCGCGCAGTCACGTGACAGTAGCGTTATCTCGAATGAGAACTTGTCAGACAGTGATGTAGCGGGTGATATGATGTCAGAATCACATAATGTGACGTCAGAATCACGTGATTCATTTCTGGAGACCGAGGAGTCAGATGAAGAGATTAGTGTGGATTAAACTCCTTCTAATCCGATGAGGTGATTAGTGTGGATTAATCTCCTTCTGATATGTACATAATACACTTTTGTAAATATGAATTGTAAATATAGAATGCTTGTGTATAATAATAACAAGGTTAGAATAAAAACAAAGTCAATGTAAAGTGGAAGATAAATGAGATTCCATAGGTAATTAATTAAAGAGAAATTGTACATTTACACTTCAGCGTTTTATGAGAGAAGAATTTCCATGAAACATTTAATGATTTTGAGACATGATGAACACTAATAGTTCAAAGTTATGTCATATTTATAAAATTGAATTTATAATTACACCACATATGTTATAATTGTACATACCATTGTATATAATAAAAATATGTCTTATCTTATGTATTTTGTCTTTGAATATTCATTAATATAAACCAATCTACCAAAAAATGCTTTGCAACAGCAAGATTTGATATTTCACATGGAAGTAGAAAAAAAGTAAAAGTGGATATGGCCGGATATAAGCATGACAAAAAAAGAGTACTTCATTTGTGACGACTTACTTCACACGTTAATAATACAAAAATGTCCTTTATTACCTGCGTTTAGTAAGGATTAGACATAGCAACATTAATAAAGACCATTCTTCACCAACCGATAAAACATGATAATTTTTGCATATTGAGTAAATATGATAAAATATAAGTGCCCCGTGTGGGTAATTAATGGACTCTTCCCAGCAAGTAATGCACCTTATGACCTGGCAAGAACAAAGAGCATCGTGGCTTGGGTATGTGACAAGGTCTCGTTGAGACGCGATGTGGCAGTCCTCGAGACTTGCACCCTCGTCACCAGAGGGCGTCCTTGGATTCCACCCTACCGCTCTTTCCTTTGTTATTGTTGCTTTTTAACGATTTAGCAAACTCATGAAAATCTCAACTGTTTATTTAAGCCACTGTACAAACTTGAAACTTGTTTGAGATGGGCTGGAGTCAAGAGAGGGTCGAGGGGTGAGGTTGCTGGGAAGGGGCGTGGGGATAGAGGGGCCCGGGACAGGAAGTGCCACAAAACACGGGGTCCTAGGGCCGCCCAGCACGGCGTGTTGAAGGTCGGCACAATGCAAACAGTCATTGAGGACTTGCTCTCGTCAGCTTATGCCATCTTTCTATTATGTTCAGGTCCTTCATGGCGGCTACCATCTGTCATATCGGATAAAATATAAACTTTCTCATCAAAGGTATTAAATCACAGCACATAATTCTTGTTTATTACAGCTCTTATAAAACATAAGGTCAAACGCAATATGATCACCTCTTTCAATTGTATAAAGTAATGAATAAATAATACAATGAACAATAAAAGAAATGCAGAAATCAATGATCCTCTGAATATATTGTTATGACTCACTCAATATTCTTATCATTTCTCAATGCAAGGAAGAGTTCCGAATGAAGGTTTCATAAAACAAATATTTGGTTAAATATGACAAGTAGAAAAGAGATTTCCTTCAGGGCAGTAAGTGTATCAGAGGCACACGTCACCGATTCTCCCGTGCTCGCCTCTCTGCCCGGGTAAAAAATCTCAACCCAGCCAGTCACCACCTCAACCTTGCTGGTCACCACCTCAACCCTACTGGTCACCACCTCAACCTTGCTGGTCACCACCTCAACCCTGCAGGTCACCACCTCAACACAGCCGGTCACCACTTCAACCAGGCTGGTGACCTCCTCAACCGTGCTGGTGACCTCCTCAACCCTACTGGTCACCACCTCAACCTTGCTGGTCACCACCTCAACCCTGCAGGTCACCACCTCAACACAGCCGGTCACCACTTCAACCAGGCTGGTGACCTCCTCAACCCTACTGGTCACCACCTCAACCTTGCTGGTCACCACCTCAACCCTGCAGGTCACCACCTCAACCCTGCCGGTCACCACCTCAACCAGCTGGTCACCACCTCAACCAGCTGGTCACCACCTCAACCCTGCCAGTCACCACCTCAACCCTGCAGGTCACCACCTCAACACAGCCGGTCACCACTTCAACCAGGCTGGTGACCTCCTCAACCAACTCCATCGGTCTCTGCCTCTACCAGGCCGGCAACACACATTGAATTGATGTGCTAAAAGGCATGTCCAGCCAGGCTGAGGGAGTGTATTACCTTTCTGTTTACACACATACAGCACCGCTGGTACGAAAACAAGAACAAAGCAGTTATGACAAATCGAACAAAGCAGTTATGGCAGATGATGTCATATTAGGACAATATCTGCAAAAACAATGTGGTGAAAGTTCAATATTTGTTTGAACTAAGTTTCGGTGTTTGATGACCCATTTAAAGGCAATGCAAATCACGACACTGTCTATATATTTAGAATTGCAATGTTTAGATGAAATATATATATAAAAAAAATATGTGCCATGTCCGCAACAACAAATCATCTAAGGTTTCAGGAAACACATGCATATGACAGTTGGGATTTCTTTATTTGATTATGCACGGCTTTTATGTGTATGCCCACCATTTATATGTGTTTGTCCATCACCCAAAATACATTGACTTCAGAACAAACTTTGCTCAAAATGCTAAATGTATTCCAAACACCATAAAGTGTACATGAGCTTACTTAAAGTTGTCCAAGCAGATGATGGATGCGATTTACCTTAACAGCTTCACACCAATGCTGTCACTTTCCTTGTTTGCCAATTATTGGAGGTAAAATCAGGTAATTTAAGTTGGAGTCCCATCCCAAGTGGGTGTTAATTTATGTTTGCAGACGTCTCGGGTTGGTAGTGCTAAAACAAAAGATTATGCCCAAATGAGCTGCACTGGTAATTACTGAAAACCAAGTCAATATAGCTTCATCAAACATGCACAAAATAACACAGATATTTTTATCCTTTATTTGATTATAACTCACAAAAAAGTGCCAATGCTTATAAAGATCCATTTGTTAACTTTATCGATAAAAAAGGGCATTAGATTGTGATACAATCATCCATTTAGAAGGATATTAAAAGGTGATTGAAACAGTCAAGAGTTTACTGATTGAGATATAGTGAGGTGTGGGGCCGGGTGGAGTGGTGTATTGGTGTGGTGCAGGAAGCCGTCTTTCCCTTGTATCCGGCCTTCCACAATCATATATTGACATGTCACCAGAAGGTAACACTACGCTCAGAGAAACCTTCTTCAGAATGCCCTCGTGTCTGCCACTGCATGAGGAGCTATACGAGGTTACTGGAGGATCTGTTGAGTTAAAGAGGAATCTGCTGACCATTCCTCATAAAAATATAACAAATTGAACACCATTCTTTTGAAATGTGCTGTTTTGATGTTTGATTATTAAATTGCTGAATAATCACTGCTCAGAATTGGATTCATAAATGGGTAATTGGGAGTGTTTGATTATATACTTTGCTATCTTTATGAGGTAAGATGATGAAGAGTGAGTGAAAGGACCAGTGGTGTCACCTGTCGGCGCATTGATTACCACCCTCCAGGCAGTACCCACACTCCACGTGAGAAGTTTATGTGCCTAAGGTCCTCCATGGTGCGTGCCTCAAGGGCGATGCCACTCTAAACAATAGGTTACTCATGTGGCAAAAGCTAAGCACCTTCTCCTTACCTGAGTGATAAATGAGTGACACAAGTGTCAGTTGTATTGAGCACATTGAAGTGAATAATTCATGATTTATTGCCCAGAGAATGCTTAACATGTAATGCTAGTACAATGTTTTTTCAAAACCTTTATGACAAAACAAGCATCATCGATGATGAGTTAAATACAAAAGTAGTGGCAGCCAATTCTTTATTTGCAAAAAGCAATGATTACATAATTTTAAAAATTCACAATATTTCTCTATTCTACTAAATCATTTCAAGTATATATCATTTATATTTAAAAATACTGAAGCATTAACCAAAATATGGATCCCTCATCTCTAAGTTGGAATGTGTTGCAAATGAGTATACGTTTAAGTGTATTCTTTTACAGTATTACATTATCACTATCAGAAAGTTAATCGCAGAAATGAATTCTTTCATCAGATTGCCACTGGTTGAATTTAAATATATGTAAGAAGTTGTAGAACTCTAAGGTGATGGTGCATACAGTTGTAATATCAAAGTTGTGGATTTGAAAACAATTGATCAATCCATCAGGCAGTGACCAAACCCCAATCACAACCATGCGTCGCCAGGGAGGAAGGAGTATTGGTCAAGTAGAAATTCCTCATGCCCTCCACAATAATCACACTGATACCCCGCCTATCAGGGAGGTAAGGATTGCAGATCAAGTAGTGACATGTCCTTTAGGGTTTAATGTGTCTCCAGGTTTGTTGACCATGACTGGCGGCTGGAGACAACTGCATGTATTCATGCGTCCAGCACTGACCACACAGTGGACATAATGTCTGCTATTGAGCCCCATCGCCTTCCACTCAATATGACAGCCTGGAGGGGAGGTAGTACAGAGTCCGCCTGGGAGATGACCTCTTGTAATGTTATTCACTTAGGAGTTTGTTTTGTGTTTGTTAAGTCCATCCGTTGGAATTTGCGACCAGATTCTGTTTCCGGTTCCGGCTAGGGATCAGTACTAAATCTACATTTTCAAATCTTGACAAAGAAGTATCTTTTCATACAGTTAGTTCTTCTTCTAAAAGAACTAACTGTATGATCTTTCTTTCTTCTAAAAGTTCTCATACCTGACCTCATAATACATTTAGAGAAGCTACCACGTGTGTTAATATACGTTTATTAATTAGAAATTAGAAGGTGTTCAGAGGTGTTAAAAATTCAATAACGATGGGTAACCAAAACAGATTTCTAAACAGTCTTTATACCTTTCTTTGCCCACTCTTGTTCACCCTGAATATTTATTTATTGGGCTCATAAAGGTTAAAACAAGACGAGGGGTTTCCCATGCTGAGATGGCCGGATCCACGACTGAGGACAGAGAGGCGCCATTACCTCCCGGCAAACAACCCAGCACACAAAGCAAGAATTAGCGACACCTTCATGAGGCCAAAACATCACAAATACATCTCTCTGGAAGTATGTAACAACACCCTTATAAGAGACACGGTGAGCGTCCTGGGCACATTATAGACAGCCAAGTGGGATTTCCCTGTGGTGTCATTTTGGGAGAGTTTTAACAAGTTGAGACGTAAAAAGGAAAATTGACATAAATGGAGTCTGCGCAATATATCCTTGTTGGCTAATGAATTGACGTGAATCCTCAGACCACAACTATGTCAATGTGAAACCCATGGTGAATTGTTTGAATCATGACTTTGTGAAAGTCAAACAGTTTTAAAGACATTTACATCTGTCATGGGGTTGATGAGTCTTAATTGTACTGTCTCAGTCATACCAGCTTTTTGTTTTCATTGTCCCAAGCAATAAGCATATGATTAAACAAACTCGAAGATACCTTATATACTGAAGGCTTAATTATCTGTCTTGACCCAATTGCCTGCAATCTTTTGCCAGGGTATTTAAAAATTTGGGAAATTTAAAATTCAAAGCAACCATCATCATCTTGTAAATTATATTTAAACATTCAAAATATATTCAATGTCTGATGGGGGAAACTGGAAATTGGCATTCATGCTGCATGTATTGCTGTGGTTAACACACATTCTATACTCGTTCCCAAACAGTGTGTGGCATATACACCATAATTTGGGTATATTGATATTATTTACGTTTATGCAAACTGTCTTGCAGATTGTGGTTTACCTTAAGAGGATTGATTGTTAAAGGTTGAGCAATATAGCTGCATATGACAAGGACCTATCTGTTCTATAGGTCCTCGAGAGGTCCTTACTGTCATGCCGCTGTCAGTCATCTGTCAATCATCCTACTATTGACACGTCCTTGTGTCCTGTCATCGCTGATAGCAGCGAGTACTGCCTGTATTCAGTGCCATGTCAGCATGTACTATAGGGTCAGGATGGTCCCCACTGTCTGCTCAACTTGGCATATCCCGTTCACTATATTAGCCTCAGATCCGTATATAAAACAGAATGAATCACAGAATGGGATTCCCAACATCAAAATTATGAAATTTATTATTTCATCATGAAGTATGTTATTTGCTTCTGCTTGTGAATCCAGGTTTTAAAGATAAAAAGTTATCTCACAGCTGCAAGAAAGGTTTAGGCAATCACAAAGATGGATTCATGTTTGGCTCTTATGATTTATTTTTAGTAGCTGGTTCAGTAAAGTGAATTCATAATCGATTCATGAATGAATATTATTTATTTATTTCAATCATTATTGTAATCATTATTATAATTATCAAAACATTATTTGTTAAACTTAATTTCATTTGTGTTATCAGTTGTGATATTGATCAATGTATGGGCACAGAATAAGACTCTTATGACATCACTCTGCACCCGATGACCTCTCCAAGTCAATCGATTTGATTGACAGCAGCATGACACAGACCAACAGAGGACCATTTTGCCGTCACAAGCACCAATTAGTGGAGGCATTGTGTTTGGGCTGCCTGTCAATAGGGCACAAGGCGACAGTGAGCAACTTCCGAATATGATAAGCTGTGCTGGGCCGGCTTCTAACCTTTTCAGCTGGGACTGAATTGTAAAAATCTGGCTTGCCTGGATCGCCATAAATAATACACAATAGTGAAAGTCATATTCACATATTTATGTGCAAGATACACAATAATGAGAGTGATATTCACATATATATTTATTTTTCACATCTCTCTCTCTCTCTTTCTCTCTCTCTCTCTCTCTCTCTCTCTCTCTCTCTCTCTCTCTCTCTCTCTCTCTCTCTCTCTCTCTCTCTCTCTCTCTCTCTCTCTCTCTCTCTCTCTCTCTCTCTCTCTCTCTCTCTCTCTCTCTCTCTCTCTATATATATATATATGTATGTATATATATGATATAGGCACCAAGCTGTGACAAATGTGTAAGATATGGAATCAGGAGTAACAATCTTTGCCGCAAAGTGTGATTGATTACAATATGATTTATGATAATTCTGATTGTCAAAGTCATGCATGCCACCAGACTGTTGACCTGCAGAAGTGCCTTTTTAAATAACCCTGCTACCAATGATTGATTTCAGATTATTGCATACTGGGGAAATGGACGCAATGGCACTGTTTAGTTCAAATATGCACAACTTCAAACACAAAACCACAATTCATCATATTTATTGCAAATGTTTGTATATCACAATTCACAGAGTAATTGCACCAGACAACTGACGAAGACCACAAAACATGGGCATTACTTAGTTCAGTACAGAATAAAACATTTTTTGTGATTATTGTGATTTAATATGTATTACACAGAACTTATATTATATGTATCTTTATGATATGATGATTTTAGTTGATATAGATTTGTAAAGATAACGAATAAACCTATAAAAAATCTCTAACCAGAAAAATAATTCACATAACATAGTATGTACAAAAAATAAGATCAAAACAAAAAATCGATGTACTTTTAAGTATCAAAATATCTTTTACAAATAATATGGTTGTGGAACGTTAACATAACATAGATTTGCTATACAAAACATATTCTACTAACAAATTTTATATCTAAATAGAAAATGTGAGCTATTCAGATTCAACTGGTTTGTCTTGGGTGGATGTGACCTCTACCTCACTCTCCTCATCAGTTGGTTGAATATTGATCACGTTTTTGGATGAGAATGTCTGAGATTGCAGATTATTTCCCGTTTGTGAAGTCACACAAGGCACTTCCGGTTTGGGCTCCACCATGTGACCAGACATGTGACCTGCTATTATATTGTGGTGCCCTCTGTTAGCAGAATGGCTCATGAGATGGGCCCTGAGACTACTCCTTTGAGAAAATGTCACATCACATAATGGACACTTGTGGAGAGATTCCTGCACAAACAATTTTGAATGATAAGCAAAAAATATTTAATTATATTCCGTCTTATCCGATACATGTTAGATAATTCATTGATAAAAAATGTATTTGATGTTTTTACCTGAATATGCAATGTTTTGTGTACTGCTAAGGTCCTTGCCTGGCAGAAGCCTTTCCCACATTCAGTGCACTTAAATGGCTTCTCTTTGGAGTGAATATACCTACAATAATTAGGTCAATGTATACAAGGTCAATTTAAAGGTCAATTGTTTATTTGACACAAGATGGTCCAATATATTTAGTTTGATTGAAGCTTCATTTACAATTTTTGTGGTATATTTATATCAATAATACTTAATTTTGTGTAGAATATATTTATCATTGTCTTCTTTTATATAAATATGATTTATGATAACAATCCAGACCTGTGATCTCTGAGATGGTCTTGTCTGCGGAAAGCCTTGCCACAGATGTCACAGGTGTAGGGACGTTCATCAGTATGTGTGCGCTCATGAATCAGCAGATTGTACGACTTGGTGAAGTGACGGCCGCAGAAACGACATATAAACTCCTTCTTTGGTCTACGTTGTGACAAAATTTACAATCACATGCATAAATTTTAATGTGCAAATATGATAAATGAATCATTTGAGAAAAACATCATGGAAACAACCTCAGAATATTTTCTCACCTGTTTCCTCCTCTCCCGCGGCCTCGTCTACTGGGGTTAGGTGTAGACAGGGTGTTTGCAGGACGAAATGCACTAGTCATGGGATTGTACCTTAAAGAATAATGAATATGAATTACCAGTGTGTAAAAGGAAGAAAATCAGCCCATATCTACAAATTCTCCAGTATGTTTTTACACAGGATATTAAACATTTAATATTTTCATTATCGAAATCAAACTTTCGTTTTTTTTGTTTTTAATTGTAACTGCTTCTGGAAGATGTGCTTTGTGCAAAAATTTTTTTTTGTGAAATGACCTAGTGATTTGGACATATTGAATTTATTCTGAGTTAATTGAAACGAATCATAATATACATACCGAAAGCCCATTACAGGAGGTGTCATAACATAACTTGTGATTTCTGCATCACGTGATGCACTGTCTGTGACGTCATCTGTGTCCTCAGTGGCAGAGACTGCCAGTCTGGAGAAATCAAACCTTCTTGACTTCTTGAGTCCTGCAAAAAGGGGGAAAATAAAATATACAAAGGTTCCTAACGCAAAATAACACCTTCTTAGGGCACCTTATTGATTTTGGAAGCTAATATAGAAACCCAAATTATAGAAATATTACACTAAGTTACAATAAATTTGTCTACCTTTATTTTCAGGTTTGGGGGGAAGCAATTTTTCGTTAATTATCTGAATTTTGTTTGTCTGTCCTTGAAGATTGTCAACTGATGTGCTGAGATCACTGTCACGGCAACCAAAACTGTTCAAGGTGATATTGTTAATTGCCATGCTGGATGCCATTGGGAACATTGGAAATGCTCCAGAATGTAATGATGACATCACAGATGGTGAATAGGATGAAACCGGAAGTCTAGAATACATTGAAGAATATGGTGATGTCATAGTTGGTGGGGCTCTGAGGGGAGATTGTCCATCATGCTGCAAATATGGCGGATATTGAGAATGTCTTGTTTGATTATGAGAAGATGTCGGAAGTGGCTGCAGGAAGTTCCATGGTCCTGCCATGCCAGAGATAATTGCAGGGTTGTAGAACGGAAGTCCAGAAAGTTGTGTACTTCCTGTTTCCGGTGAAGCTGTTTCCGGTAAAGGTATCTCGCCATATGGAACTCTTTGAACGTTTACATCTGCAATTTAAGAAACACATTTTAATTTTAACATCCTTCTCTGGGCTATGAGGTGATTAATGGCGTTCCTCGTGTGCCTAGCCTGGGGATCTGCTTCTCAAGTTCGCTAATTAAACCTTATTTATTCACAATGTCCTAGATATCACAGAGAGCTTTGGCAACATGTGTTTTATCAAGCAAGTCAAAATCTTGCTGCTCGCTGGAACTACTTATAGAGCAAAAAAATACTACATCCATAAAGTAACTTTGAGAAGTATTTAATCAGAACGAGATGTTTTCTCGTTTTATTGATCAGAATCGATGAAAAGGTTTTTTTGTCTTGTTTTGGTGAATGTATAGCCAGAAAACGAAGAAATGAGAATGAGGGGAGGTGGGATGTTTGTAGTGGGCAGTGGGAGGATGGACATCTGGTGAGGGAGCTGGCGAGTAAGTGGCCAACAATCAAGGGCTCTTGTCACGTAACCCTGCCCTCTCGTACCGTCACCGACACCCCCTTGTCCACACGCCCTCGCCCCATTGTGACGCAACGCCCTCTCACGTCACAGCGCCTTGCACGTCACGTCAGCGCCGAGATGGATTAGCGTTAATTAGGACCCGATGTGAGGAGGTTGCTGAGCTGATCCGTGCTCCTAAGTAGGGAGGTAAGTAGCTGGGTGCTGTGTTTGCAAGCGGCGGACCGAGGAAGCTGGAGAGGGCGGAGAGAGGCTTGTAATCCTCTCAGGCAGAAGTCAACCTCAGCAGTTGCGCAATCTCCCGCAATGCTCCGCGCAGCCTGGCACCCACTGAGATTTCAGAAGCTCTTGTGAGCAGGGTAAGTTCTCCTGTCTACAGAGGGCGCTGTCGTAATCCCCGTCAATCTTCCTCCAGATGCACCCTTATATGAAAGTGGCAAACGCAGCGTTATTTTTCTTCGCTATATTCAAATTAAATTGAGAATATGATGTGTTCGGTTGCGTCCCTGATATTCCTTATTTGGGCAGTGATCTAGTTTCACAACAACACAAAATGAACACTCTCCAAAAGAATGAAATGAAAATAAAGGGAAATAAATTTATGGTTCTGGTGGTGTGACCCTGCTTGATTATTGCATCCTGACAATTGTGGTGAGACAAGATCACAAAGATGACACTGCGGTTGTATCAGTTTGTACCATCTTCATTTGTGTGAATTAGATGAGATGGTTACAGAGATAGGCAGGATGTGATTGGTGCTGGAGATGAGAGGTGCCCTATGAGAGTATCTCCCTCATCAATGGGGTGGGGAGGGAGGGGTAGGTGCCCTATGACAGTGTGTCTCTCATCACTTATGGGTCTGATGCCACATGTCTGTGTCTTTCTCATCACTGGGGACAAAT
This sequence comes from Amphiduros pacificus, assembly GCA_949316495.1. Classification (NCBI taxonomy): domain Eukaryota; kingdom Metazoa; phylum Annelida; class Polychaeta; order Phyllodocida; family Hesionidae; genus Amphiduros; species Amphiduros pacificus. The sequence continues at coordinate 45,289,708 of OX439006.1, read as the reverse complement.
GTCCTATGACAGTATCTTTCTCATCAATAGGGGGTAGGAGCCCTATGACAGTATCTTCCTCGTCAATAGGGGGTAGGAGCCCTATGGCAGTATCTTTCTCATCGCGATGGTTGCGCTATGACAGTATCTCCCTCGACATTGAAAAGGGGTGCGCTATGATACAAAGAATATAATTTTTTTATTGTTGTATTCTTAGGAGGAAAGGGCAATTCCGTCCTAACTGTGCGGCAATTTTATTAGAGTGGCCCACTTGACATCACGCTTATCGCCGCTGAGGGACCAATCGCCTGGCCCTCCCAGCCTCTCCGGGACTACCGCTGACTCCTCGGGAACACTGTAGACCTTCCCGTATCACCTGCCATCTTACAATCTGTGGCAGTTTGCACCACTGTCTGTTGGTAGCTATGGTAAAGTTTGCGGGAATTCGGTCTGTTTCCTTTGAAAATTACTTCTTTATTCAATATAGCTAAAAGACTAACACTTCAATAGCATATTGAAGGAAAAGATCCCTTGATTCTCATTAGCATTTCACAAATTAAGATTTATTCTCTTTATTTTGATGTCATTTATCGTGATTAATTGTGGCAGTTTATTGCATAAATTCAATACCCAATAAGAGGTATTGATAAATTGTTTGGCAATAATTTGTACATTCAGATATACACAAATATATCAGAATGTTTACTGCGCTCGCCGCATATTGAGTGGCCATGCTCTACGTGGTAGCGGAGTTAGCAGAAGACTTCGGACTGTGTTCCGTCGGGCGGAGAAGCGTCCATATGCCGGGGCCCGGACATAGGCGGGTAACCACAGATACCTACTTCCCGCCCTGCGTGGCAGGCCAATGTCCGTTGATATATTGACATGCACTGAATTTTGCTTATATTATTGTAAAGTTAATTTAATGCACAGTTTCAATCACAAATATAACTTAGTCTAAACATCACTTAGTGTAATTATGTATTTTCCGGTCGGTTCGGCGATTCGTGCGGCTCTTATACAAGGGGCTGAAGCCTGCGTGTCAGGGTCCCGCGACGGTCATTAAGCGATCCTCGGCCGCGGAGTCTGTGATTGCGGCGGGACATCTCATCTCTCCCCGGGACTGAGCAGCCACTTCAGAGTGTACTCATTGATCCTATGGTATTAAACCACCCCGCAGCTTGATAATTGAAACTGATAAATAAACTCAAAGTGAGATTTATTCGATTAAGCGGACTTAGAGCGCAAGGACAAGATTCTCAAGCGAGGGCGTAAACATGGAGATGTTCCCATTTATCTGTGCGCATTAATGGCTCTGCTACGCTTTGACATACTTGCTGTAGTATCGTCCATTGCCATCTCAAAGTGACCATCAAATACCAAGAAATACCAAGTCAATATGACAGGAGGGAGCTTGAGGTGACCCGGTCTGGCGATAGGAGTCGGGCCGTAAAGCGTAACAACCCCGGGTTGGAATAAATGAAAACCATGATTATAATCCAAATACCCAAAATTTATGAAACGTTGAACAACCATTCTTGCCTATTAGATAATATATTCTATATGAACAAAACTATTTAGTAAAATATTTTGGATGAATAAAATTGCATGTTATATACACTTTTAAATAAGTTAATTTAACTTTAAGGATAACACAATTCGATAAAAAGCCTACAAGAAGCTTGTAGGCAATAATAGTTATATGTTGGTTCATAGCGAAATAAATTGATAAAAATAAATGAAAGATGAAAACACCTATTATAGTCGATATATACTGCGCAGTCTTCTATCGCAATAAAGTTATAATTTATGTTGAAATAAACATCATTCTATCACAATCTACATAAATCCTTATTTAAACAATTATTATCTGGGAGAAAAAAAGAACTGTGATTAAAGTTGTTTCACACTTATTCTGTATCATGCATTAAACATGCATTTAAAGAATTAAACATGCATTAAAAAAAAAGAAAAAAAAAGAAAAGGAAAAAGACAATTCATATTTTAGGTGTGACACTGACCTGTATTGTCGTGATCTGTGTTGGTCACCTCATCTCCCAGAGATCGAGTCTCCCGAACCAGGAAACAGCGCGGCATCTTTAACCTTCAAACCTCAAACTTCAAACTCTAGGTCTTCTGGTGTCTCTCTTGTGAAGATGAAAGTTTCTCAAGACAATTAATGTGAGGCGGTGGTTTATCAGTGGGTGGTGTCAAGGTGAGACATAGGGTGTGTGGTGGGGATCAACACAGATACATGTATATACATTGCCACACTATTGAAACAAATGATAAGTACAGATAAAAGCCAATCACTTCTAATAGCTCAGAACACACATTGAGGGCAAGCCATGCGATCAGCGCATCCAGGGGCCAATATCTCTCACATATCCTTGTCCACGGTATCTTAGAATATTTATTTCTATTGAAAAATATATATCTTAGAAAATTTATTTCTTCTACAAATTTTTTTTTTCTAATTGCAAAATGCTTGATCTATTTAATTTGCAGATAAAAAGTTTTTATTATTTGCATAATTAAGTTTAACAGAATGGTTAGTTAAATAAGGGGTTTGTCCTGGATACGCTGGAGCTAGATAGGCGGTAACCAGGCAGGGATCAAGGGGGCGCTGGAGGGGTTGACACGAGGAAGAGCAGTGCTCATCTCCCACAGGTGTCATATAGGCATGTCAGTTTCTATTATTTATACTAGCATGATGATAAAACAAACAAATCCCGATCATCTTGTTGCCTATCATGGCAACACTCACTCCTACATTATCGCTGTACTTTTGTCTGTTGAGACTCATCAAGTCTCAGGTCAATCACATGATAAACTTATTATATATCCCAATTCATTTATTCCTATTAAACACCACATATCTGGACAAGATTAAAATTGAAAAGTGTTAGAAAAAAAAGTATGAAGGGTTTTAATTTTCTTTGCGATTGACCATACATTTTTCAATAAAACAAAAGTTAAGATGAAATTATTCCAAAGATACCACATGTTATTATATATCTGAATACTGGCTTAAAATTCATATGTCAAAATCTACGGTGTAAATGCCAAAGTGAAGGGCCGGGCGAAGCAGTGGTCACTGGCAGGTCAGGTACCCGACGGTTACTCGGCGATTACCTAGTAGACACTCTTGTCTGTTCAATAATATACTTGAGTAGCAAAATATAATTTAGCAGTTTGCGAATTGTAAAATACGCCCTTTGTTATCATCTCTGTATACTTATTTTCTGCCTTTCTCAATAATATTAATGGACTTCCTTAATGTTCACGAACATTGTCATCAAAAGGAAGGATCTTATATATTCACTGTCATCAAAAGGAAGGATCTTATATATTCACTGTCATCAAAAGGAAGGATCTTATATATTCACTGTCATCAAAAGGAAGGATCTTATATATTCAGATACAAAACATATATTATCTGTCTGCATGTGTTCTTACGTTTGGTAAATATAATGGTCACGTCCACGCGCTTAGTGTCGCGCCTGTTGTCCCCTTTATTGACTTGAACTGTAATCCAAGGAATATTGGATTTAGATATTTTGCCAGGTGACATGTTTTTACAGAACTTTGACTGTCTGGGTCCCAATATTCTTCAGCCAACAGATGGTAAAGCTCTTGTCGGAATTCACACATTCATAAATAATGAAAAAATGCCACAGGGACAAAAAAAAAAAAAAAAAAAAAAAAAAAAAAAAAAAAAAAAAAAACCCAACCAAACTTTGCCCTCCATTGAGTAGTTCAAACTTTTGAAAAAAAAAGATCTTTGCCCTTTTGCTCGGACATACAACTTGTCCTTTTCCCCTGACACACCATTTAGTCACCTTCTGCTTCGTACCTCCTTGACCCTGTCGTACAGCATATGGTTATTTCTTTTGTTTTTCTAGGTGTCAATATATTTGACATTCCATTAGCATTATAGTTCATATTAAGGGTGACATCAAAAAGAAGACGCCGCAGTGAGATGTTCAAGGCGGGGGCGGGAATGATTCAGGCGGTCGGGAGAAGGGGAATTCCGCGGCTGGTGTCCGCGGCGAGTGCCCGGCTTGGCACCTGTTCGGGCTGCCGTCCAGGCGATCACACTCCGCCTCAGGTATGCAGTAACTCCCCTCTTTGATCCTACCGACATATTACCTGCACCACTTCTTAAGTAAGCCCCCCAACAAGGCAATTGGATCTCTCAACCACCCGTTGTGAGCGTTGATCAGCATTATAAACACGATTTTAAGACAACATATCTTGATTTTGCTTCATTTTTTCTCTTTTATTTTGATGAAAACAATACGAGATAACATGTATCACTTATACTGCTAGTTCGTCCATGTTACATATAGTTTTGGTGGGGATGAGATTGCTCTACCTTGTTGGGGGAGAGGATCGGACGCACGTTTTGTTGCCATGGCATAATTAGGGGCACGTGGAAGTATTATCGAGCTCTTCAGAGGGAGGAGATTTGAATTGCTAATATTACTATCGCACATTACATAAACTTGTTACAGCAGAGAAAATGGTCAAACATTGCTAATTACCATCTTGGAAATGTACAAGCAGGGGAGATAAAGATAAGACAACGGGAGGGGTAGGGGGGTAGTAGACACATCTCAAACAGACATCAGACGGTGCAACTCCTGTCGTAACCTGTCATGAGGCAAATCTGCCTCATCTTGTTACACCCCACTGATAAGATTAACGTGATGATATAATCCTACATAATCCAGTCACGCTGAGATGATACCATTGAAATGTATCTTCCAGATAAGAGAGTTGTTTGTGTCATCTGCAGCTGCCTGTACGTGGTCTTATAACATGTACTGTATATTTGATATTTTTTATTTGGTATTTTTTATCAATATCTTAGTTATTCTTGATCGGTTGTACATGATCTTATAACATGTATTTTATATTTGATATTTTTATTTAGTATTTTATTTATCAATATCTTATTTTTTCTTGATCGGTTGTACATGGTCTTATAACATGTATTGTATATTTAATATTTTTAATTTAGTATTTTTTTTATCAATATTTCAAACCTTGTTCGGTTTTTACAATATAGACTCGGAGATACGTACATCAACCTACACTTGGAACGAGATTAAGTCCTTTTATAAGCTAAAAGTTGATTTTCAAGACAAGAGTCTTCAGCGGATGCTGTATAATTAAATTATAAGATATATATTTTTATATCATAATCGAGATGAAGTATACTGTATTCTTTGTTCTCTCTTGTGCTTTCTACATTCTAGTCAGAAGCGCTTTTGTCACTTGGATCTGTAGTAACTTGCTCTGTTTATTCAGAACGGGATGAGTATAATCCCATATTATAGTAAATACTCAATGCACAGGGCTCCAAATATGTTCTGCACCAATCATCTATTTGTAAAACAACTTTCCTACCAGGATAACCCTGAACAGAGCCCTTCTTCAAATGCAGTTGTTGATATTTTTCTTAGTATTGTCCAAATAGAAAGAAAATATTTTCAGGCGAATGTGCTAGTGTTGTCAGAAAGTTTAATGTTGATTATACATGTACATTAACATAACCAATTTTATTCATTATTTAAAAAAAAATAGTTATTTTTTAAAACACGTTTACTCAGGATAATAACTTCAGAAAGATATTTTTGTGTCCATTATTCACAATACAAAATAGGAAAGATAAAACAAGTTTCACATTTTGATATTCATGAAATCCCATATATTCAAATCGGAAAGGGTGCACATGGTTTGAGATAATTTGGTTAGTCATTCCATTCTCGAACCCCATCAGACTGAAATTATTTTCTCCATAATATCACACACTTTTGTGATTTTTATTTGATTTGTCATGATAGGAAATTTGCAGTAATGGCTTTGGACCTATTTCAATTTGATTTGTCAAAACTAAAGTTAAAACATGTTGCAATAACTCTTTATTCCCATGATGCATTATTCTTATGATGCTTCATTCTAATGATACTTTATTCTGTTGAAGCTTTGTTTTAATAATGTTTTATTCTAATGGTGCTTTATATATTGATGCTTTATTCTAATGATGCTTTATTCTCATGATGCTTTATTCTTATGATGCTATATTCTAATAATGTGCTTTGAATTCTGATAGATATGGAGGGAATCCGGCTTATTTACATAAAGGTGTGAATCACCTGTCAACTTTCAGGCATCCATCATACATTTATGAGTGTACTTAGCCATAGACTAAAACTACAAACTACTAATTAGATGTTAGCGGTCAAATCTCGTTGGTGGCTAGGAAGTGGTTAAGTACGCCATACACATGAAGATCTTCTTATTATTCCACTAATACATTAATCCAGCCGATATAAATCTGTGTTATATTGTCTGTGAGGTTTGCTCTGTGTGTGTTAACATGCCACAGAAGGAGAGTGCAAACTTCCTGTGGTCGGGTCCCCGCCCATCACTTCCGGACCGATCTTGGCACGGTGACCAGTCGGGATCCACGGGATTTTCTCCTATCTGGCACTATCTCTCATCGGTCCCGACATGCACCGCTGCCCAGTCCTCTATATTGGATTGTAAATGATAGTCCGGCATATTTATTCACACTTTTGGTTCATGGCAAATGTTTATCTGTACGCTAAGTACATGTAACGCATACCAACTGTGATTCTTAGATTCTAGTGTATGTTGTCTTGTAGTCATCTTTATAATGATCTTCTAGGTTATAAATTTTGAAGGGTGATGATGAAGGAAAAGTAAAAAAACGCTTATCCAGGAATTGAAGTTTTATTCCAATTATAAACATAAAAAGGAGCCTCATTATTTTCATAATTTGCTAATAGCTTATCCCGTCATCTTAAATGTTACCTTCAGATGATAATGACATGAAATGTATTAGATATTATCTGTCTAAAAACATAAATACTTAAAAGGTGCATTTGCAATTTTTACTAAAAAAACATTCATACATTAGGTCTGAATATCATTGCTATATTAAAATCAAAACCCCAGAATCATATCCAAGTATTCAAATCATACTGGGTGAGGACAATGCAATATACAAAAAACGAGGTGGTCATTCATGCCATATATATTTGTCCTCTGTATTAGTTATAATTTAATCATCATATAAATTGCCTTCATTGTACAGCAATACTTGCGATCTTATACCTACATTCTGCAACCAGACCAGATATGTTGCATACATTTTGCAGCATTGACGATACAGTATATGACCAGACCAGAGATCCTGTCTACACTGTGCAACCAGATCAGTGATCTTGTCTACATTGTGCAACCAGACCAGTGATCCTGTCTACAGTGTGCAACCAATCCAGTGATCCTGTCTATAGTGTGCGACCAGACCAGTGATAGTGTCTATATTGTTCACAACCAGACCAGTGATCTTGTCTACACTGTTCACAACCAGACCAGTGATCTTGTCTACATTGTGCAACCAGACCAGAGATCCTGTCTATATTGTGCAACCAGACCAGAGATCCTGTCTATATTGTGCAACCAGATCAGTGATCATATCTACAATGCCCAACCAGACCAGTGATCTTGTCTACATTGGGCAACCAAACCTATTATCCTGTCTACATTGTGCACCCAGACCAGTGATTTTGTCTACATTGCATAACCAGATCAGTGATCTTGTCTACATTGTGCACCCAGACCAGTGATCGTGTCTACATTGTGCACCCAGACCAGTGATAATGTCTACACTGTGCAACCAGACCAGTGATCTTGTCTACACTGTACAAGCAGGCCAGAGATCTTGTCTACATTTGTCTACATTGCACAACCAGACCAGTGATCCTGTCTACAATGTGCAACCAGACCAGTGATCTTGTCTACACTGTACAACCAGGCCAGAGATCTTGTCTATATTTGTCTACATTGCACAGTGATCCTGTCTACACTGTGCAACCAGACCAGAGATCCTGTCTATATTGTGCAACCAGACCAGAGATCCTGTCTATATTGTGCAACCAGATCAGTGATCATATCTACAATGCCCAACCAGACCAGTGATCTTGTCTACATTGGGCAACCAAACCTATTATCCTGTCTACATTGTGCACCCAGACCAGTGATTTTGTCTACATTGCATAACCAGATCAGTGATCTTGTCTACATTGTGCACCCAGACCAGTGATCGTGTCTACATTGTGCACCCAGACCAGTGATAATGTCTACACTGTGCAACCAGACCAGTGATCTTGTCTACACTGTACAAGCAGGCCAGAGATCTTGTCTACATTTGTCTACATTGCACAACCAGACCAGTGATCCTGTCTACACTGTGCAACCAGACCAGTGATCTTGTCTACACTGTACAACCAGGCCAGAGATCTTGTCTATATTTGTCTACATTGCACAGTGATCCTGTCTACACTGTGCAACCAGACCAGAGATCCTGTCTATATTGTGCAACCAGACAGAGATCCTGTCTATATTGTGCAACCAGATCAGTGATCATATCTACAATGCCCAACCAGACCAGTGATCTTGTCTACATTGGGCAACCAGACCTATTATCCTGTCTACATTGTGCACCCAGACCAGTGATTTTGTCTACATTGCATAACCAGATCAGTGATCTTGTCTACATTGTGCACCCAGATCAGTGATCTTGTCTACATTGTGCACCCAGACCAGTGATCTTGTCTACATTGTGCACCCAGACCAGTGATCTTGTCTACACTGTGCACCCAGACCAGTCATCTTGTCCACACTGTGCAACCAGATCAGTGATCTTGTCTAAACTGTGCAACCAGACCTATTATCCTGTCTACATTGTGCACCCAGACCAGTGATTTTGTCTATATTGTACAACCAGATCAGTGACATGTCTATATTGTGCATCCAGACCAGAGATCCAGTCTATATTGTGCAAGCAGACACATTGAGCCTGTCTATACTGTGTAACCAGACCAGAGATCCTGTCTGCATTGTGCAACCAGACCAGTGATTTTGTCTACACTGTGCATCCAGGCCAGTAACCGAGGAGTCACTCTGCATACTGCTGATCTTTGTGACACACTTTATAGATTGGACTGCTAAAAGTCCCCTGCCCAGGCTACCAACGAATCGAGTGGGTGGACATGACTTACACTGCGTGCTAAATCTGTAGTTTCTGTTGATATTTGGTTTGTCCAAAATATATCAACGAACTATGAAAGTACAATAAAATCATTGATCTCGATATGAAATTAGTTTATAATTCTTTTCCCCAAAACATATAAAGAAACAGAAAATTCTTTATCTGGAGAAAAAAAGCGATAAGTGAACATTTGGGTTTATGAGACCGTGAAAATTTAGCACAAGATAACCCAACATTGTCGATGTTTTCTTTTAATTGATTTCTTGCTGTGTCAACAGATTTCTAACAATCTGGTCTCAACCGAATCCCACCAACCCGGAACTGCGGGTAGTGAAATGTTACACCAAACAGATCAACCCTAATTGAATAACATTCAATATTGACGTATACATTACAATCTTTAAGTTGTTCTTAATTAAAAATCTATGTCATGTGTGTCAGGGAGAGTGTGCGAGGGGCGGGGGGTAGGTAACTGTTCTCTGATGTTCTGTTATGAACCATTAGATGAAAACACAGATGAAACAGCAGCAAAACCGCAGGGTTGCGGCCGCCGCAGCAGGGGTTGTTAAATACCCCGTTATTCTGTTGCATTATCAACACTTTGCTGTAATTAAATCCGTGCTTAACCCGGCGCACGTGTGTGTTATCATGGGCAGCGAGCAGCGGTACTTTGATACGAAGCGGTCGGCAGTGGGGATGGTCCGGGGATTTCAGGGCCGCGGTTTCGGTTGATTCTCTCCCCGGCCCCTCCACGCCTTTCTCCCGGCACACTTCACGGGACTCCCCGGGGCCCGGGTGCTTTGATCGCTCACACGGGCCTCTCAGCCTCAACAATCACACCTCAATTAACATCTCATTAATGACGGCCTCCCCGCAAATAACGGGACCTGCTACATGTTTTCAGAGGCTGTGGGGATGAAGGACATAGAAGTGGAACAAATCCCCAGGAGTCAGAACATGATCAAGGGATTACGTTAATCCAACACACATTCTAACAAACGCAAATCCATCACAAAGGAAGTGTTGAATTCTTTCACAAAAATTTGATTTGTCAACTAGTGACAATGATCAAAAGTTAAACGTTAGGTAAAATATGAAATCAATATAATTAAATTATTACTATTACTCTCGGATAAAACTGGAAAGTATTTGACACAATTTTTTCTAAATTATAAACAACCAAATCATATTTTGTATGCATTGAGTCATTGTTGTGGGGCTAGAACATTTTGATGATGATTCAAACTGGCACATATTTTAAATGAGTGAACACAGTCTGTATCACATATAGAATTATCCATTATATATCATATTATATGTGCACATATATGTGTATATTATCCGCTAGACAAACATCAGACAATCATTGCTGGTCATGTATTGTCCAGAAACATAATCTACCCGCATAAACACGTGACCTACTATAATGTCATAGTACTTCACTACAAAGATGCGTCTATCTAAAATTCTAAAATTCTAATCCTACAAAAAAAATTCTCCCTTTTTTTTGTTTGATCCCTCCCTCACCCCACCGTCCCTTCAGAAACGTAACTGTGACAACCAAATCATATTTTTTGTGCATGAAGTGACCGTAGTGGGGCTAGAATAGTCCCTGAAATAACTAAAATGACAAATTTCAAATCATTTCCTCACCCCCATTATAAATTCAATTTTTATAGGACATTGAACTTTTGATGGCTTCGCTAAACAACCACTTTTTGCTACTACATGATGAAATAAACTTTCCGTGCATCTTCCAATGATTAGGTAATTGTTCTAATATTTGAACAAAGATCGATAACGTAAAATGTTGGGTTTTAGCCTGAAATATGAGTCTCTATAATAAAGAACGAAGAGTGTAGATGATGCCTTGGAGTATAATGAATATTGTATTCCAAGATGATACTAAAGGATTTACTGAAGTAAATCATAACATAATATCCTTTAGTAAAGGATATGTGATGGATATGTGCTGAGAGTTCTAGATCTATACATGTGAATACAACAACTCTGGTTAAAATAACGGGAAATATTCTGTTAAATATATGAAAATTGGGCTTTGGACAGTAAAATAATATTAATTGGCGACGAAGTACCATTATATTATGACACAAGATACTTATTGATAAAGGCTTCATGAAGAAATGATAACATGTGACTTGATATTCATTTGATAGCTTTTATTTACAATGGTTATGTTTATGTACATACACAAAGGTGATCTATAATAAATATTGTGCATCAGGTGAGTAGCATATACAATGCCAGCAGGTAAAGAGAGCCACACTCCAAATACTAAGGTGGTTATACACAGGTGGCTTATTTCACATGCTCGCTTCTATAACTCAGCGCTATATTCAATAAATAACTATTTACACAATTCTCACAATACAAATGAAAAACAATATATTCCTTTTCATACAAATCAAAACTAAGTTTACACAATTTAATTGGACTTAACAAGATGACCATGACTGGTCAATATATTTTCTACATGTGTCGTTTTTTTAATGAACACATCAAGTTGAAGTTGATTGACAAAAAAACAACGGGAGCGTGTCAACTGTTTTGTGACTTCTTCAGTGTGATTAATTCACAACATGCTCCATATCGATGTAATGTCAATATAGTGTCAATGTAGTGTCAATTTTAGCTCCACATTTCTTGGGAGCTTCGTCAGGACAAGAGTTCATCATCACATATGTTTACAATCATTTTGTCAGAATCACGTGGCACCATTCATCCAATACAATTGTAGTATCAAAACAGCTCTACATCAGTCACGTGACTTTAATATTGCTTCAGACTGTTTGCATCATAATAATTGGGCGAGTGATCATATGTACAATTGAACAAAATCTAATCACACATAAAGTTAAACATCTATTAGTATCTTAACATGCCAGGAAATAAAGGAATTAAATATTGAATCTCTATTTATTATTTTGATTTATTCTCATTGGACGGTGATGTACAAGTAAGCACCATGCATATGGTTGCCATATCAATGTTTAATATTGTATTGTATTATCTTAAAAAGATATTGGCACCATGACATTTCTTTGGAAAAAATGTTCATAACACTTACACTATAAGTGCTGACTCATTTCAGTCAGATTCTACATCTATTATGACATCATCTTCAGCCTCTTCAACAAGGTCAGATTTTCTGGGAGAAGTGATGTCACTGTCTAAACTACTGATGGCAGAGATGTCACTCTGATCGCATTCCATGTTGATATCATGTGACTGGTCACGTGACACTATGTCCACATCATGTGACATGTCCTTGGTGAGATAGTCAGTGTGACGTGTGATATTCATGTTAGCAAGATCCTCTGACGTCATTCCGCGCATGCACATTTTGTGGATGAGAATATGGCGGCGAAGATCACAGTTTCGGCGGAACACTTTCTTGCAGACGGGGCAGTCATGAGGCTTGAAGTCGGTGTGGGTTAGGAGATGGGTTTTAAGATTGCTACGCTGGTTGAAGGTTTTCCCACAGGTGGGACATTGATGTGGAGCCTCCTGCAATAAAAAATAAAAGAAATATATATAATATGTCATTTGTTTTGGGCTATTCACTCTCTTATTATGTTTGACTGTATAATAATCATCTTATTCCAGTCGCATATTGTGTAATAGATAATTGTATTTCCAATACATAGAGTTATAGGCCATTGTATGACAAGACCAAAATGTATAGGTCATTGCCTCATTAGTTTATCGTGTTGTATCCATGTTTTGCCAGAGAAAAGTACAAAAGGCCATGGATTGTATCATAAGTACATGATACTAAAGATATATGTTGTTTTTTTTAAATGTTGACTGATATGTGTGTATAATTACCTGCATATGGACAGCTTTGTGAACAGCCAGAGTTCTGGACTGACAGAAGCCCTTCCCACATTCCCCACACTTGAAAGGCTTCTCCTTGGAATGGATGTACCTAGGAACCAAAATATCACAATGTTTTAATAAAATTGAAATCACTAAAATAAATTAATATTGTTATCATATTTGCTATTGTTAGTTCTTTTCCTTAAGTTATGCTTTTTTAAGAGTGTAACTTTGATCCTAGCCTCATTGGTCACACAAATATATACATGGAAATTAGTTTATGCAATCTTAATAATAGCATCAAATAACTGTTACAAATGATCAAATTTACAGCAAAATGCAAATACACACCTGTGATCTCTGAGATGGTCCTGTCTGCGGAAAGCCTTGCCACAGATGTCACAAGTGTAGGGACGTTCATCAGTATGTGTGCGCTCATGAATCAGCAGATTGTACGACTTGGTGAAGTGACGGCCGCAGAAACGACAAATGTACTGTTTCTTCTGTCTTCGGCCAGCGCGGGTCCTCGGTTTTACTGGTAACATTTTGTCCTGTACCCCAGGGGTGGCAGTGGGAAGACAACCTATCATCTGCCGCTCTCTACAAAAACAAATGTCCAAAATTCTCAATCTTATGTTCTGAAAAGGCATGCTCACTCTCTGATATAATCTTTTTAAACAAAACTATTATAAAAACTATTATAAAAAAATATATAATAATAAAAAGTAAATAAAATAAAAATAAAGAAAAAAAATAAAAAATAAAAATAAAAATAAAAATAAAAATAAAAATAAAAATAAAAATAAAAATAAAAATAAAAATAAAAATAAAAATAAAAATAAAAATAAAAATAAAAATAAAAATAAAAATAAAAATAAATGAGAGGAACTAGGTACCTGAGAGTGGTGAGAGCCATGAGGGCTGTTCGGGAGAAGAGGTGTTGGTTGTGAATGGGGGGCAGCATCCTCAGATCCGCAGGGTGAGGAGGGTGTCCGATATGACCGCTGCTGGACACGCTGCTGGACACGCCACCATTTCCTGATTCTACAATAAAACCACTAGTTTTTATCATTGGTTATCTACATGATCCTCCTCATATATCCATGTAAATCAAGAATATTGTAAATGGTTTTGTTTTAATTGCAAGTTATGAAGTGGTTGTTTACTGATGGTTTTGCTTTATGTCAAGATGACATGTAGATATCTATCAGCAGTGAGGTTTATTCCTTGGAGTAATAAAGTTTCAAAATATAATTAAAGGAGACAAACCTTGTGGTTCTCTGGTCTCAGGTTTGTTCTGCTCCCATGGCCTGAAGAAGGACTTTGCTGGGGCTGCGGGTTCTTCCTTCTTGGGGCTTGGAGGGCTTGGTAATGCGTTCTTATATTGGTGACTGTAGGCGTCATATCGTCTGCTGGCAGCGTCTGTGACGTCAGTGGGGTGTTGTTTCTGCGCATGCTGTAAGAGCTGGAACTGTTTGTGGACACTGAGCAGTCCGTGGCTGTAAGGGTGATGTGCTAAGAGGCTGTGATGGTCAGGAATGGAAACACTGAGAGGTTGCAAATGTTGATGGTGACCTTGACCTTCAAACAGGTGATGCTGGTACATTGGAGGAACCGGAACTGGTCTTGCAGCCATGTTGGATCTTACTACAGATCGCTCTGAGCACTTGGACATAACTGCTTCCTCGGGAGGCGTCTCAGGGGGTGTAGGAGGAGAAAAGTTCAAAGACATTCCTGCAAAGACAATAACAAATTATAAATTAACAATTTTCCTTTTCCCTGAAATACATGACACCAAGCAAAATAGATAATATACTTGTGGTGAGAACAGTTCACTGGGTTCTTAAATGGTTCACATACCTAAATTCCCTACTTTTCAAGGCACCTATAAAGTGTGTCTATCATTGCATAGCACAGTTGTCTACCAGGCAATTTATACAGTCAATGTTGTTCCTTTGTGTTTATCTTTCATACTTTATGACCAAAAATTAATAAAAGCGCAAGCGGCCAGGTTGTATATCCTAGTCAGCTCATGTTATCATCAGGTGGGATCAGTAATGGTGATTTAAAGGGCATAAGTTATCAGAGAGACAGGTTTACATGTACTTCACTGATAAGATACCGTGTCCTTATACCTTGTTGATTTCTACAGTAGTGACTGAAATTGGCTTGATTGACATGACCAGGGAAAAACCACCGGAACTGTGCGAAGGTGGAGAGCGAGTTGAAAATAGGCAGAGAGAGAGAGAGAGAGGTAAAAGTTGATGACAACAAGGAGGATTCTTTCCTGGTTATCATGGCCAAATCTCAATTATACATGTTATCCCGATATTAGGCTTCTAATCTGTAATTCCCAGATTAGCACTGATAGGGAAACTCATACAAATAATGTCATCAAGTTCATTTTAGCTTTCCCCCATATTGGCAGTTTGCAATATGCATGTTCCAGGTGTGTTTACTCAGTTTAAATCACAACACTTTAACATATCTGCATAGAAATGCAAGGGGAAAAAACGGAAAACACCGACCTGTATACTGCACTCAAAGTGCCGTTATGAAATCATACAAATCTTCATTTGAATACAAAGCCTGACAGTCTATGCCTTGTTATCGCCCTAGTATCAATTACGTTGATAAGACATCAAAGCAAATGTATCAGCAATTCTCTCACATCTTTGCATATTATCTTCTAACTCACACTTTTCTAAGCCGGTCTCATGAGTAAATCGTCTGACACAAAGTTACCAGTTTCTGATTCACATGAATTTAGCTGCAAGCAATGGAGCCCCGTATATATTTCTTTGTCTCTTGCGTGATGGTAAATATATGAATATTCTTTTATCTTAATCTTGGCTTTTTCCGGGTACTTGTCTTTTTGATAATTGAAAATGTGTGTTAAAAAAGTCACTGGTTCAAAGAAGGAATTGTTTACAAGTATATACATAAATAGCCAGAATGGCTTCTCAGCTTTGGTATGTATCATATACATATAGCCTACTTTACAATTGTATGGTTGTGCTCCATTCGCTCTAATCTATTTGCACAACACACTCAAATCATCTAAATTCTATTGTTAAATATGACACAGTACTTTGTACACCCTGCCACCAGAAATGTATTTCACTGAATGCACAAAAGGAGGCTACTTCGCGTGTTGACAAGTCACTGGGTTTATGTAAACTGTGGCTAGAAATTCATCTGTTTCTCTTTCATCAACTATCCTAACCACATCCGAATGTAAGTAATATTATATATTTTGGCCCAGATCTAAGTTTGTACAGTAAAAAGACAAGTATTTCTAGTTTTGTTTTGTGTCTCGATAATCGGTTATTTTTCGGACACCCGGTAGAGAATAGGGTGGAACCGATTTTGAACAAACTGGTAGCAACTGACAATTATGGGGGTAAAAATAACGATTTTATAATGATTGAGATGTCAGCACAGTAACCAGGGGTTTGTGTTATCATTTTACTATTGTTTGATCATTAGGTCGGGGTTAGGGGTGAAAACAATATTTTGTCAGCGACTATATTAATTGACTTTTATGCCGGCAGGTGGTACTTGTCTTCACCTCAAAGACAATGAAAAGGGTTCATGGCACGAACTCTTCATTTCTCGCCAAAATCAATTCTGAAGTATTGAGAATGTTTTTTTGAGATTTTTGTTTATATCAGTTTCTGTGTAAACTGTAAAGGATCGATTGTTATATGAAGTATGGTGTGTAAATCAGGAAGCAAGGTCCAGAGTTTAGCTACATTGCTAGGGCTCAATTCAGATAGCACTCTATGGGCTGTGAAGCTTCCTGTCTCAATTACCAGATCAATGGCAGTCAAGTCACTTCAATATTGCATGGGTTGTAAATGTGTCAGCTGAGGAAGTTATTATTAACACAGAGTATATGGTGTGTGGGGTAACACGCGTGTTGAGCACGTGCATGCCGCGCCCTGCTTGGTGAAGGCGGCAGGGCCACATCTGCGGACAAGGGGGGCCCGTGTCACCATCCCGGACCTGCCATATAGATACCCCAACTCCCCCCCCCCCCCCTTCCTTCCCTCGTAACGCAAATCAGGTGTCAATACCACAAGAAACAGCTACACAACGTGTCAAGTGTCAAAATAAGACACTGAGGTCCAGCTTGGGTGCAGTAAGTGCGGGTACACGTATTTCTGTAAGTGTGATTGCAGCGGGGCCTGGGTGCGGCCAGCCGGGAGGCAGGTACTGCCAGCTTCCTTGTCCAGGTGGACCTTTTCCCCCGGATGACCTACCGGCCCGCTGCCCCGCCCCGGACCGCCTAAACCTCCTTAACACGTGCACAAATTAGCAGAAAATTAATAAAAACAACTAAGGACCCTGGATGGAGCTCTATCAATCATTTTTCCTCATGATGGTAGGAACATTATTCAAAAAAGAAAACAGTGCCACCTGGTGTTCAGGGTACCACGTGACTTCGATCACATCGTGACCTTCACAAGCGCTTACCTTCCAAGTTTTTTTTTTATCAAGTCTAGACATTAACTAAAATATTATTTTAGACACCAGAGAACAAATTACATTTTCAGTTAAGAAAATGTGGTAGTTAGGAAACCAGGTTTGAACAAATCAATGTTTGCAAAAACTAGCAAATTAATTTTGATAATCCTTAAGAAGGAAAATTTATTTGTTACCTATTGATTTCTCGTTATCTTCATATCAGTACTTCTTAATAAAAGAGCGTGCCTATTAATTAAGCTGCCTTGTGGGTTAAACTTTGTGGGTTAAACTATCCCGTTGAAATGATAAGGTTTATGTAAGAAAACTGTAATGCCGGCGATAAAATTAGTCAATTCCGGTGATTAGGGTGTCACATTCACACCTACCCTATAGAACCCTGCCTGGGACAAGAGCATCACTTACAACACTTCCTTAATAATCACCCGGTGTGGTCGGCTTCAGCGGGGGAAGGAGGGTGTTGTTAAGGGTGGGGTGAGGAGGGGGGCATTTATCCAGTAGATTTCCTCCTGATCTTGACACGATAACGACCTCACTTCATCGTGCACATAATCCGCCCCGCACCACCCTGTCTGCGGTGCTAATGAAGCCATTTTACCTATACCACAGACCTGTAGGAGGCCGGAGAAGTACGGACCCCTCCCCCCGACCCAAGATCTCCCGGCCGGAGCGGTGTGTACACCGGACAAATAAATGTGACACCGAGTTCCGTTGAAATGTGTGCGGAACCGATCGAGAGACGGGCGAGCGACACCGATATCTCAATACGATGTGGTTACTGTATTTAACCCAACCATTTCCATAAACGTTTTTTTTTCTTAAAAAAGCAAGGGTTAAATTTGCAAATATTATTGTAGCAATTTACATAAAAATATTTACTTAGCACTTGTTTAATTTCAGTGATTCTTGTATCAAATATGTGGTATGTCTTGCCGACTACCAAGAAATGCCTTATCACAGTGGCTACTGCGTTGAATTGTGGTGGAAAAGTTAAATACAACTTTTAATAGATTTGTCTAGACTCTGTTAGGTTACAGCATGACGCTACAGTGTCGGAAATCTTGAGTCGTGATAAAACAATACTTGATTCTATGTTCTTGGAAGAGATTACCTAGCTTTCCCCGGCCCGTCCCTTAATTTCCTATCAAACAGAAGACACATTGAGAGATCACGGATGTTTTAGATAACTGCACATTTCTGCCGACACAACACATCGATTTCCGCAAATATCACACTTCAGCTACCTGTTGAACTACTTGATTAGAAAAAAGACAATTCATATCTTGAATGACATGAATATGATAGTTATATATGGATAATAATGATTGCGTACGTGACCATTGATATAATTGCTTTGGTACAGTAAGTACTGTGGGAAATCAAACGATTTGTGTTTGCAAATAAATGATTTAGGTTTAAAAACATATCATTACGTCACTGGCAGGAGTCAACATCAATTGATGTAAAATCATTTCATGATAATCAGTTGGTGTACTAATAAACAAATGTTAATGGTGCGGACATGTGGAACCACATTCTAATTGTCTCATTGGAGAATTATGTCTGTGGGCAATTAAAGAGATCCAAGAATTTGAATCTCACAGATGGTCAGTGCAGGATATTATGGGATGGCATTAAAGACTCGAAGACAGGATCCAAGTACCTCCTCTATGCGTACACAGGTATGCCTTATCAGATCACCGCATCAGCAATAATATATCAACCAGTCACCCAAATTAACACCCCTTTCCTTTTGCACTGAACATTTAAGTGCGTGCAGAATAATATATATATATATGATTCTGACTATCTTTTCGCATGTGTGCATCTAAGAAAGCTATTTGCTTTAGTCATACTCAGGGTGTTGCACGTTTCTTCTGAAGGACTTTTAACAGGAAATGTGTATTATTCATAGTTTTACTCCTATTCTTAAATAATCTCAGTATAAAATAAAATTGCCATAATTTGAAATGTTGGCTTTTAATATAGAATTTGTATATGATTTTGTGAAATATTCTGTATTATATTTCCATCACACTACCAGCCATTATAAAGCTACTTAATAGTTCCTTCCATCAAAGACTATCACATAAACACAATTATCTGAAATGTTCTTTTGACAAAGATCACGTTGTGAAATAAGTTTGTTAAAACTTTACCTCCTATTTATCATATTATAACATGTACGAAAACTCTCCCTCACTATGATCAGTACTTTTAAAGGTTTTATACTGATTACCAATTTCTAGTGATTAAAAAAACTATGATGGAAATAATAGAATAAGGACGCACCTGTTTGGGGTCTGTGGTCTGTGTGAAGCATGGATGCTGCTGAGATGAATGATCAATTCTTTTTTTCTTTCTGGAGACGGTGAATTGTTTTAGTTGGCCGGGTATAAAGTCTCTGTTCGCATCAGCTAAATAGCCACTGGACACAACACGTTCAAAGTAGCTGTATAAGAAATCCGGGATGGTCAGTTCTCGTGTGAGGTCTGTGACACAAGTATACACTGCTTCTCTGGACCCTCTGTGTTATAAGCTGGCCACTGACCGCAAACAGCACACTTATCGAACTGCTTCCTGATTGGCTGACAGTCTGACTAGAGTCAATTTACAGTCCCCTACCCCCACACTCTAAACATAATGATATCAGTCACTGACTTGTTGTAATCAAACGGGATTGTGTCTAATCGCCCGATAGGTGGTAGCACAAGCCAAGATCTGGTTTTTCAGACAGGCATGGACAAGGACCTCCCACTGACATCTCATTGGCCCACGCCCTTGCCTCATGAATATTAAAGAGTATGTCAATATTTGAGATGAGATTTTGCAAGCAAATATCGTATCTGGGATAAGACTGGTGTTGACTGATATGCCAAATGTTAATTGTAGCCTAATGATGTTTTGTAGAGTCAAGCTGCATGGAACATGCGGCCCTCACCAAATGGACTTAAACCAACCCAGTCACCTTTTTCTGTTCTTAAATACATTTAAATATAATGGAACTAGCAAATTGTCAATACCATTAATAAGCGCAACAAAGAATTTTCCTGGGTCATTCAGATATGATATTTTTACATAAAGTGTCCAGGTTGCACAACAGCTGAGAGCAGGCTTGTGCCTGGAGTTGAAACAACTCTCAAGTTTACATGTAAATTAAAGACTTTTTGATAATGTTTAAACCAAATAAAATGTTTTATCTTAATATGTTCGCTTTGATCATAACATAAATGTGCTTCCCTTTAATTAAAGTAACAATATCTTAATTTTGATGATTCTATTTCTTGTATGCACAATAAGCTCAAGCTTAATTACAATGTCACCATCCATACAGGAAAGTCAAAGTCAGGAGATGATGTCTATAAACGCTAACTACACGCTAACTCGGACCTCATATATATAGAGAGAGAGATGGTTAACTTCTTACTTAGATATAAAAAAAGAGACTATCAATATGACACTTGAACATTTCTAGTTGTGCAGAACGGCCAGATTCCAGTGTGTATTTACAAATTTCCATCATGAAAATTTGGTATTATATAAATATACTGTCTGAGTTAAGATCTGGCTGCATTGTCAATATTGATCAATTCAAATACCTAAAATAACAAGAGCATTAAAAGGCGATAAATGTACAATTAGATTGGAAAATGGCCCGTTTTATGTGTAATATATAAAGCATATAAGGACACTTTGAGCTTGTTTTAGTCGCCTTTTGTAGAGCAGGATCAATAATGAAAGTGCAATAAAACTGCCAAGTTTTTTTTCCATCCACTTTGTTTACACTACATGCTAGATGCTCTATGCTGGGCATATTTATCTGTTGCTCACAGGCTTAGAGGTTACTGTTCTTTTAAAGACACATTTGTAATGATTTGATGACACATTAATGCAGATATAACTGGTGCATGACACATTTTGCATACTTTTTGCATACTGAATTTATAACTCATTGACACGATTACCAGACAAAAAGACACATTTATATGAATATTATTGATGACACAATTTTCATAAGCGGTAGTAATGACACATTCCCATTTATGTCCAGACTAAAAGGCACGTTTCCCATTGTAACCAGCATTTAATGACGCATTCCCCATTGTGACCAGCATTAATGACGCATTCCCCATTGTGATCAGCATTAATGATGCATTCCCCATTATAACCAGCATTAATGATGCATTCCCCATTATAACCGGCATTAATGATGCATTCCCTATTATAACCAGCATCAATGATGCATTCCCATTGTGACCAATAAAAACACATTCCCCATTGTGATCAGCATTAATGATGCATTCCCATTGTAACTAGCATTAATTAATGATGCATTCCCCATTATAACCAGCATTAATGATGCATTCCCATTGTAACTAGCATTAATTAATGATGC